>JAKSZP010013407.1:0-118644 GCA_022478985.1 Massospora cicadina
CCATGCTTCACTAGTTTGCTGATTTCATCTTCCACTACGGCTTCTGACTGCTTTCAACTGTCAATTTGATCTCATCCTGGTCAGCAAATTTTCCCCAGTATTGACCTTGTGGATCATATTCTTGTGCATCCCAAATTGTAATCATCCTGGGTGAATAATTCCCTATACTTTTCAAACAATTTGAGCATCTCCTCTTGTTGGCCTTCCGTCAGATCAGAGAGTTGCTCTCAAGCAACAAATAGGTTGATACTCTCAGTTACCCTGGCCAGAAATCCCATCTCACTGAGAGTCCCAAAATCGTGGAATCTCCTCAATTCAGCTGTTGGGATTATATGAAAAAACGCAATAATCTGATTCTTCCTGATCTTCATCATTATTTCACTTAAATTTGCCAGGAGAACTCGAATTTTCCCATGGCCCAGCATTATTATTCCAGGAGCCACCCAAGGCTCTACTCTGGACTTCTTCCAGGGGCTTCTGACCTCCCCATACAGCAACTCAGCTATCTCTAATGTCAACCCCATGTCAACTATCATCTGTGATCCTGGCAGTATGGTTTTCTCATTCTTGATCCTCAGTGGAATTCCCCAATTTTCTAGGACTTCCATCAGCATTTATCATCACTTCCAACCAACTAATTGGTATAGAATCAGGATAATGCCATCATTGTATATCAAATTGATGAAATTGTCTCTCCTATTCAGCGGAGCTTCTGCATCCTTCTGATAGACCAATGGTAATGTCTGACGCAATATGGTCAACATATTATCCTCAAAGTTACATCAAACTCTGTACTTGCATAGAAATTTCATCTCGATCAAAAATGTCATAGTTTTGGTTGGCCAAAACTATTGTTGGTGCAGATACCACCAAGGATCCAAATCACAGTGGCAAAGCCCTATATGCTCCACATGAGATAGTGGTATTTAGCTCAGCTGTCCCATACTCCTTCTTGGGTTCCAAGTCAGGCGAAATCTTCATCCTCTTCACCAACTTGGTTAAGTTAATATTAATGGGCGCTCTGCTGTCAACAATTGCCCTCACCCACACAAAATTACTTGTATATATACATACGTACTCTTGGAGTATTGTAAGATAGTGTTTACTGAGTTTATAGTAGCGTTCTTAGCTGAATTGAGGGTGTGAATGATTTGCACCAATAAACCAGGATATGATTCCTTTATTGTGCTGAGGGGGATTGACAAGTTTATTTATCTAACCAGAATTTGGACAATTCATTGGGATTATTGGTGGCACAAATCTTGTCTGCCAGTTGTTGGACATACGGCCAGGAACCTTCATTGATTATCTCATGGTTGATTCCCTTTGCTCCAGATCTTGTCACTGCATTTACGTCCAAATTGACCACTTGATACAGTTGATCCTGTACGTCTTCATCCACAAACAGATCACTGATGAAAATTTCCTCACTCATGATATTGGGAGGAAAAGGCTTCTCTGCAGCTCTAGACTGTTCCCCATCCAGGCTGCGGGCCCTTTTCCTGACTCCTTGATGGCAGCAGACTATTTTTCTTGGACCACCTTGATTTTATCCTTTGGCTTCTTGCAGTGCGCAGCAAAATGTCCCTTTCCTCCACATTGGTAGTAGACCTTTTCTTTCTTATTCATCCATCTGAACTTTTTGGGCTTATTTCCTGGCATGGTTCAGATGTTTGTCTCTTTAGCACCTTCATTCCCCTTTGTGGGATTTGAATTTTGTACTGGGCTGGATTTGAAACTTTTTTGGGGCATCAAAGGTTGCTCCCAAGATTTTTAAATTATCTACCATTTGAGAGGTAGTAATTTCTGTTGCAAACATGATAGACTCTGGTGCAAATTTCAATAGGGCCAAAGGGCTGCTTGTAACGCAACTCTGGCATCAAAGTCATTAGTACCTTTGCTCCAACTAGGATTTGCGATTCCTGGTAGAACTGATCTGAAAAGCTTGCTAAAGATTTTTCCTTATGGAATTGGATGCCCATAAACTCCTGTTTGTGCTTTGACATGCGCTTCAGGCTCCCAAATTCCTTCATTATGGCCACCTTGGCCACCGCGTATGACCAGATGTCCCCCTCCAGGTGAGGCAACACTAAGTTCTGAAAGTCAGTGTCTAGGCAACTCATGACTGTCAACGCCTTTTGACAGTCACCATAGCCATGCATAGTCATATCAAACAGTTGGAAAAATGCTGGGGCTTTATCCTGATGGAAAGTTGGCAATTTTGGTGTTGCCTTAAATTCCTCTGATGTATCTCTAGCCAATTCTCTAGGTCTGGCCACTTGGCTTACTTGGGAAGTGACTTTGGGCATTATCTACAACATAACAGAAAAAGTGGGCAGTAATTCTCTTGGGGTATTTGACTTCCCAATAATTGTACAAGGACTTCTTTCTTCAGCATTTCTTGCTGCATATGGCTCACAATCACATTTGTGAGTTTTTGCTCCTTGACCTGCTTGATTAGTCACTTGATATCAGCGCTGAAATTTCTCAAAATGTATGTTGATCCGCTTCCCGCTCTGTTTTCAGATATAAGACCTCTCAAAACAAGTCCCTTTCTTTCATAAATGAAGTTACTTTTCCTCTTAACTCATTCCTAAAGCTTGCAACATTATTGATCCCTTCCTCATTCTTGGTGACTCATTCTTCCAAGGCTGTGAATTCTTGATGATTCGCTGAGTTTAGGGAATTCTGATTAATGGTGGCTAACTCTATCCATAGTTTTCTTAGCTCATCTTTATATGACATCCTTCTAAGTTCTTATACTCAACTACACCCCTGCAGTGAGCACCACTTTGTAAAAATTTATGGGTCTGGTTATTATTGGGTAATAACCCCTATAAACTTATTATTTACACAGGTTTGGTTCTTTTTCAAGTCATCTGCATTGTATTGCATTGATATAATTAGTTGATAATAGTATGACGACAATTATCCATAGTTGAATGAAATTTTTAGATCTTGGCCCAAAGCTCGGCCAGTATTTCCACTCAAAATAGTTGAAATGTCTCAAAATAGTGATTCATTCCCTCGTACTGTCTAACCCAATCTTCTCTGAGATTCCCTGGTGATAGTTTCTCCAGTTTGACACACAAGTCAGCAGCAATCCCCGATTTGTTTCCACTGCTTCTCTGGATCCCCACCCAAATCCTTACTCTTTTCCTTAAAGAGTCTTCCAATTATCACACACAGCAAAAATATCCTCGAGAAAGAATAGAACAAATGGATGCTGGTGGTTACTATACTGGTATATCTACTATATACTGCAAAACTATAGAACTGTTAACTATAGAACTGTAAACTATGAAACTGTTTTTTATTATAAGTGAATTATAGGGAATTTATAGTGGGGATTCGGTCATATAATCCTTGGTTGACACCTCTTTGATGAAATGGCAGCCGTTAACATTGAATCACCCATCCTTGTCTCAGCAGCGATGGTCTTCCCCATCCTGGATAAAATTCTGTCATTAACATCCTCGAGACCTAAAATGAAAAGAGTTGGCTAACATGTCCCTAACGTTTTCCTCTTGATCCAAGCAAACCAAACATATTTGGATAGCGATCTGCTTAGGTTATGGGACTTGTTATCCATTAAGGCAGGCCACAAACCAACTGATCAATTTGCTAGTTGCAGATGGCATCACTTGCCTCACAACTTACTTACTTTATTAATCATTTGATGATGAAACCTGAACGATCCCAATTGGTACACTTGATAGTTAATCACTATCAGATGCCTCTATTTCGTTGGCAACTCTGCTTGACATGATCTTAAGCATTTGTCTGGATTGATCCCCGATGGATCTGACCAGGAGAATATCCTAAAATCCCCCAAACATAGTTACTCTAAAATCAGGGTCAACTGATTTCCAATTTACCTTGAATTAGGTAATTATCCCCTAGCAATTCCTGGCAATCTAGCAGGATGTGAATATGGGCAAATATCCCAACGCAGTCCATCTTTTTATTTTATTCCCCCAAACTGGTTCCTAGGTATACATAGACCTACCAGTTTTCTATAGTTCAGAGGTCTTACATTTTTAATACTTAACCATCTAGATTGGTTTAGAGGTTTTTTTGGACTTGATCAAATCATTAGGACATAACCAACTTAAAGGTTCATTGGTCCTTTGGGAACTCCTTTTTTTCATCAATCCATCGCTTCAAATATTTAGCATGGACTCAATTTACTAACCTTTCATCCAAGAGATCCTTGATGTAGTAGGCATCCATCGCCATCTTGTCAATATTCTAAAATGGACCTGACCACAATGAATCCAATTTGTTTCTTCTTTCAAAACCATGCATATCACAATAGGCAAATCTTTCACCTATTTAGTATTCTGTTAAGGCCAGTTGATTCTTATTGTCCATCATTTTCGCTTGTATCCTTTTCTCCAAAGTTGAATTAAATGCTTACAATTGCATTTTAATCATGATATCCGTCAATTGGTTCAAATACTGCTTGGCACTCATCCCTGATGTTGGTTCCACCACCAAATAAGAAATTGGCAGCAACACAGCCTTCCTCCCATATAGCAATTCGTATGACGTTTTTCCCATTGCCATATGATGACTGTATTGTATGCAAACATCATCAAACTCATGTACATTCCCCACTATAAGTTCTTCCTGAGAACAGCTTTCTCAGCGTCATGGCCAGCGTTCCATTAACTCATTCCACCAGTCTGTTTGTCTCCAGCCAGTAGGGTACAGACATGACTCATCATATCCCCATTATCTCATTTAACCATGGGATCGCATGAGACATGAAGTTAGTCCCATTGTCACTCAGCAGGACCTGTAGGCATCCATGTCAGTATACTACTTGATCCAGGATGAACTTCATGGTACAGGTAGCATCTACTTTCGCCAGGGCCTTTGTCTCAACCCATCTTGTCAGATGACCAATTCCAACTATTATATACTTGACTCCCCCTGTGCTCATCATCAGCGGTCCTATCACGTTGATAGATACCATATGCCAATCAAATCCAGGGCAGACCAGTCAGTATCCAGTTGTACTCTTATGTGGCTTGTGCAGCTGGCACTCCATGCAACAAGATAGATGGTTGGCGATATAATAGTTGATTGACTCCCAGTAGTGCTGGCAAATATGATCAGTTGTTTTTCTCAGGCCTCCATGCCCAACAACCTTATGAGCGGCTTAAACAATAGTTGCTCTTTCTGATGGCTTTGGGAAAAAATAACTGCTTCCCACTAATTGTCTTGAAAACTTATCCATCCATGGTCTTGGTATTTTTTCATCACTTTTTGAGGCGCACCCTGGAGTTCTTGGGGCTTGTTCCCAGTTTCTCCATTGACCATTCTATTGAATAACTCATCCACCTGCTGGTATACCATCTGGATCATTGGTAACTGTGATAAGCCATATGCATTCTGGTGAGAAGCCCCTGCTCAGTGGACAATCTTGTAATTGTAAGCCTGTAGCTTAAGTGCCCATTGGGCCAGTCATCCTTCTGGTTCTCTAGAATTGTGGGGCCAACGCAACAAGGAGTGGTCCATCACCACATTGAAGTGCGTTCCATGTATGTACACCTGAAACTGTTTACAGGCGTAAATAAACGCAAGGCATTCCCACTCAGCTACAGTGCAATTCCTCTCAGCAGCTGAGTGTGTCCAGCTCACATATGCCACTGGATGTTCATCCCCAAGTTCATCTACTTGGTTTAATATGGCACCAATCGCCATCAATGAAGCATCGGTTTGTATAATAAATTCTAGATTAAAATTTAGATATTTCAAAATTGGAAAATTTATCAGGTACTGGTGTAACTCATTGAAGAATTTCTGTGCTTCTTCATTCCATATGTATCCTTTCTTTGGATCCTTCAACAGATGGAATAAGGGCTTGGAAATTCTGGAAAATCCCAAATAAATCTTCTATGGTATCTGACCATTCCAAGGAACACTTGGATATCTTGGACACTCTTTGGCACAGCCATTCATTCTATGGCTTCAATCTTCTGGTAGGTTGATACCCTTGGAAACCCATGCTGGCAATCACATCTCATCATAGGTCCTAATATAATGGAACATAAAAATGATATTTAATATTTATATCTTTCTATATATTTTTTTATTTTTCCTTTTGCAATGGGACTTGTAACCTACAAAAAGGTTCAGAGGTCCATCTTTTCCCATCATTAAACTTGGTCTTAGGTATACTCTGACCTACCAGTTATCAAATTCAAATTCTTATCCTCATAATATTTAACCATCTATTTAGTTCAATGATCCTCTTTTAGGACTTGACCAAAATCTCTTAACATAAGCATTTAATAGTTCAAAGGACCTCTGGGATGGGACCATCTAGTACAAAAAAAAAAAAGGACCTCTGGGATCATTGCAACTATTTTCTCTTAGGTCCAATACTTTTAATTTTTTATTATTGACCTTCTTCACTATATGTCCTGCAGCTCTGCTTCTTCATATATAGGCTACACTTGCCAACTTTGGCAATACTCTTGGATATTTCAATTCATTAGGCTTTCAATCCTGACTGGTTATTCGTCCAACAGGTTTATAATTTCATCTCATACTTTGGCAATTGATGCTTGAATCTTCATGTCTCATAAGTTAACAGTTACATTTGATTGTATAGAACGTTTTTCTCCAAAAACGATTTTTAGGCCTTCATGGCCATCCAAAACGTCAGAAATAAATCCACTGGTGGATCTGTAGAACAATCCCTTAATCACACTAATTGATCTGGCCTCGTTAGCTTCATCCAATCTCATCTTGAATTGATGAACTCAACTCCAGCAATTTCTGATCATTGATGAATGTTATTGAGTCAAACGATTCTCTCCACTATCTTGGATCAATTGTTTTCTGCTTTGACTTCATAAATTCATTGGTATGGCAATCCAATACTCTTATTTGATTGCTTACTATTTCAACTAATGCCTCGTCTAGTGTCCCATCTAAAAAATCACTCCTCAGTACTATTTAAAGCAGACCCAATTTCAACTGAGTTGATCCTGCTGTTCCTCAAGACTATTTAAAGTGGACCCAAAATCAACACATTTTGACCCTGCTGATCCTCTTTATCTCAGGTAGATGTCAGGTGGAACAGGTTTTCTTGCAGCACTAGACTTTTCCATATCTAAGCTGCAAGTCCTTTTCCCAAATATTGAGTATCTTCAATTTGCTTCACTCTGAGCTCCACTTCTGAGCTGGGTGAACGCCAATGAACGTGTTTCACTTCACATTCTGTCTTCATTAATGTTACTTTTCTTAGTAACTTTTTTTGGAATTGTAAACATCTTCATATGACATGATGTCTCACTATCTTCTACTCAACTACACCCTTGTAATGAGCACCTCTTTATAAAAAT
The DNA here is from genome assembly GCA_022478985.1 of Massospora cicadina. Taxonomy (NCBI): domain Eukaryota; kingdom Fungi; phylum Entomophthoromycota; class Entomophthoromycetes; order Entomophthorales; family Entomophthoraceae; genus Massospora; species Massospora cicadina. The sequence goes on from JAKSZP010013407.1 coordinate 7,362, forward strand.
TATAGATTATCTGCTTATTTTCAGCCAATAACCCCTATAAATATATTACTTGCATAGGTTTGGGTTTTGTGCAATTCTCTGCATTGCATAATAGCTTGATATAATCATTTGAAAATAATTTGACGACTATTATCCATAGTTGCTTGGAAGTATTAGATTTTTGGGACAATGCTAAGCCAGTATTTTCTCTTAAGATACTTATGATGTCATGAATAGGGACTTGTTCCCTTGTACTGCCTAACTCAGTCTAATCTTAGATCCCTGTTTACAGTTTCTTTGGTTTGACACACAGTCAGCAGCAATCCTCAATTTGTTTTAGCTTCTTCTATGGATCCCTGCTCAGATCCTTACTCTTTATCTTCAAGAGTCTATCAATTATCGCACACAGTAAAATATCCCTAAGAAAGAATAGAACAAATGGATGCTGATAAATTTTACTAAGCTAAAACTTAAGTAAAAGTGATACCCTGGTAAATTATATACTTTTAATAGTGTTTTAGGGAATTTATAGTGGGGGTTTTGGCTCCCAACCCTCAGTTGGCACCTCTTCAATGATACAGCAGCCTTTGCTGTTGAATCACCCATCCTTGTCTCAGCACAGTGGTCTTTCCCATCACGGCTAGGATTCTGTCATTGGACATCCTCAAGACCTAAAATGGAAAGAGTTGGAAAATGTGTCCCTAACGTTTTCCTCTCTATCCAATTGAACCAACCATATTTGGCAAGCGATCTGCTTAGGTAATGGGACTTGTTACCCATTAAGACATATTGCAAACCAACTGATTGATTTGCTAGTTGCAGATGGCAACACTCGCCTTGCAACTTACTGTAAGTCCCAGTGAATGTCCTCTGGGTGTTGATTGGGCCATCTTTCCATTCCCGAGCAAGAAGGTACCAAAGAGGATGGCCATACCCCTCGTTACTCAGGGCAATCTCTCTCACATGGTAGATGAGCGCTGATTAATACCCTTCCACTTTGGATTCCACTTTTGATACCCACACTCTCCTCAGCAGAACTGTTATGAGGAATCAGTAAAATCTGTGCTGAGATCACCAAAATGGAATTGATTACAACTAATTTGAGTGGCAATAAGCCCAATACTCAGATTTCAAATGGTTGAAAAGGCATGAAGACCAAGCTATTGGCCAGAATGCCTGACAGTTGAGATTTGGTTTAATGATGATCAAAAAAATCCCCCCTCCCAAATCCATCAGGCATCACCCCAATGGGCAGATTCCTGCTGGCAAATCAGGCGTTGCTCCTGATGCAAAGCCACTGACTGCAACTCAGCCTGCCGCTGAATTTAGCGATATCAGTCCCCAGGGAACTAACCTGCCTATTCCCAAATAGTTCACCACTTAGGTCATACTGACTGCAACTTGGCCCACCACCAAATTTAGTGATGTCAGTTCCCAGGGAACTAACCCGCCTATTCCTGAATAGTTCATCCCATAGGTTAAACCAACCGCAACACAGCCCACCACCAGGTTTTGTGATGTCAGTCCCCAGGGAACTAACCCGCCCATTCCCAAATAGTTCACCGCTTAGGTCAAACTGACCGCAACTCAGCCTGCCACCAAATTTTGTGATGTCAGTCCCCAGGGAACTAACCCGCCCATTCCCAAATAGTTCACCGCTTAGGTCAAACTGACCACAACTCGGCCCACCACCAAATTTTGTGGTGTTGGTCCCCAGGGAACTAACCTGCCATTCCTGAATAGTTCACTGCTTAGGTTGAACTGACTGTAACTTGGACCGCCACCAAATTTTGTGATGTCAGTTCCCAGGGAACTAACCTGCCCATTTCTCAAATAATTCGCCGCTTAGGTCAAACTTGCAGAACCTGATCCTAGCTTGTTTTCCCTCAAAATTGATGACTATTTAATCAGGTGCATCGCACTGAGAAAATTGTTGGTCGATTCTCCTTCCTTAAATTTCCAATAAAAACAACTTTCCCCAAAATCCCATTTTTATCTGTTGAGAATTAAGCTCCCTTCCAGTTCCATATTTATCATACCAGCAGCAGTGCCTCTGGAATTCTGGTTTGCCACTTGGATGCTCTGGCATCTGGGCTGGCAGGCCAGTCTAATTCTTACTTGCTGTCCACCTGACACTTACTCCTTAAATTCTTAAATTGGTCGGTGATAAAACCTGACTAATCCCAATTAATACACCTGATAATTAATCAACTATCAGATGCCCCTATGTTGTTGGCAACTCTGCCCAATGAGATTTTAAGCATTTGTTCGGATTGATCACTGGAGGATCTAACCAGGCAAATAACCTAAAATCCCCTGAACATAGCTACCCCAAAATCAGGGTTAACTGATTTCTAATATACCATGCATTATGGAATTATCCCCTAGCGATCCCAAGTAATCTATCAGCTGGGAATATGGAAAAAATACCAACACATGGTGTTAACTATGATTTGGTCTCTAGGCGGAATAGCGATTGTTTTGCTCATCATTAAAGGTATTTTACGAGTATCCATAATTTCCATTGGCATCGCTTTTCATTTTTTACAACTAAATTATAGTGAATGGGTATAATCCCATCATTATAAGCTTAAGTTGACAAAATTATTCCTCTTGGTTAGTGGAATCTATCCCTTCTGTTGATACACCAAAGGCAACGTCTGCCCCAATACCGTCAGAGTGTTTTCTTTGAATTTTCATTTCACCCCATACTTCCTCAAGAACTAATTTCCATAAGTATATCATAATTTGGATTGGCTAGCACTATGGCGGGAGCTGACACCATCAATGATCCAAAGCAAAGTGGTAGTTCACCACAGGATTCACATAATATGATAATTTCTGGTCCAGCCATTCCATACTATTTTTGATGCTCCAATTCGGTGAGATCTTCATACATTTCACTAATTTGCTGGAAATGATGTTGATTGATGCTCACTATCATTTACTGCTCGTAATCTTATCCTATTGACTAGAATATTGACATATGTACACTCTGAGTACTTCAATAAAGTATTTACTGAATGGATAGCAGCCTTATTTACTGAATCAAGTGAGTGAATTATTTAAGTGGATATCTCAAGTAATGACTCCTTAAATAGTGCTGATAGGTAAAGAAACGCTCAGCTCATCCAACTTCGTTTTTACTTTGTCTTCAGAGCTCTCAGCAGATCTGACTTTCTCTGCTAACTGTTATTTGTAGGGTTGAGTGACCTCATTAACAACTTAATGGTAGATCCCCTTCACTTTGGTTCAAATTATCGCTTTAACATTCATGTTAACTCCCTGATGGAGCAGATCTGGCAACTTATCATCCACAAAAAGGTCAGAGATATCGATTTCCTCATTCATTATATCAGGTGGGACAGGTTTTTCAGAAGTACTAGAACATCTCTGGTCTAGAAAGCTGGTCCATTTCCAGAATCTGAACCAGTTTCTTTAGTCTAAACGATATCAATTTGATCTTTCAGCTTTTTGTCTTGACATTGGGCAATTACATGGCCAGGTTTTTAATTTTGGAAACAACAGATTGACAATTTTTCTGCTCATTTTTGAACTTTAGTCTAAATCCCATTACAATTCAACTCTCAGATTTTTTTAGATGGTTTGGAAAATTTGACAAGATTTTGAGCCTTCATTTGAGTTATTTGAAATTGCAATTGGGAGCATCAAGCGTGGCTTTAAGCATCTTCTGATGGTCCACCATCTGAGAGATTGTTAATTTGAGATACTAGCACTTCCACAATAATTCAATGCAGTTCTCAGTAGGGCTGAAGTGCTGTCTGCATGGCTATGCGTGCATCAAAGTCAGTCAGTACATTTGCCCCTGCCAAGATCTTGGATTCTTGGTAGAACCAATCGGTAAAACTGGCCAGGGTCTCATCCTTGTGAAATTGTATACCCATGAACTCTTGCTTGCATTTTGCCATTTTAGTAGGACTTCCAAACTCCAACATAATTGCTGCTTTTGCTTCCACGTATGACCAGTTGTCCTCATTGAGGTGGGGTAGCACCAGATTCTGGCAATCATTGCTAAGACAGCTCATTATGTCATTGCTTTCTGATGGTCTGCATAACAAAACACTGTCATATTAAAGAGGCGGAAAAATGCCTGGGCATTATCCCAATGGAAGGTGGGAAATTTCAGCATATTTTGAAATTCCTCAGTCACGCCACTTATAGAGAATCTTTGCCCAACAACTCGATTAGCCAGAGGAGTGGCTTTGGGAGTCACTTCTGATACCCAGAAAATGATTTGGGCATATTTTGGGGCGGAGAGGTCTTCCCAATTAGAGTTTTACATGCCTTTTTGTCAGCCACATTCACCTTGAATTGCACACTATCACATTTTTTACTAAACTCCTCAATACGCTTTGTCATTTTCTCCATCTCCTCATGAAACCGCCAGATGCGTTCTCAGTCTGCTTCACATTTGGCCTTTTAAAATAAAACTTCCTTAAAAAGTTAACCCTCTTTCATCTTCAAAGAGGCAACCTCTCCATATAGGTCGTTATTCACAGTTCCAACTTGTTTGAGCATCTCTTATGCCTTGATTACATGCTCCTCCAAGAAAACTAACGTAGGCTTGAGATGCTGAGCTAATGCAAATTTTGATTGATGGCCTGTAATTCTTCCCAGAGCTTCCAAAGCTCATCCTTATAAGATATTGTGCTTTAAATTGGCTTTTGACAACTCAACTACCCCCTGTAGTGATACAATTATTAAAATTTGGGCAGTTAGATGGTTTCTCGCTTCTGCGCCCTATTTCAACTGCATAAATTCTTGATTGCTTGCATTAATTGATAATATATGAGCTGGAGTAATATTAGTATGAAGACTATTATTATAGTTGATTGCCCAAAAGCCACATTGAGTGAATTGTCAAACGCTAGACAGGTGCTTTTTGTTTTGAAGATACTTTGGTACTGGTAGAGAACAATTCCCTATTCTCTTCATGTGGAGCCAAGTGGAGATTTGATAACAACAACCTAAGGATATCCAATCCTTGCACTCTTATCCCAATAGTAAGCTATACAACAAAATTTTTAAACAACTAAGATATTATCTGCTTTGAATCTGCTTTTATTAGGTAATTATTGGGGTTTTATATAGTAAAATTAGACACACAACATTTCAGCTGTCCGCTGGGGATTACTTTCTCTCCTATGCTGGTTTGATCCTCAAGTTTTAGGCATTAAATCACATTAGGTTTGTTGACTTTTATTTTCTTAGGCAGCTAATCCTCGGCTGTTTAGTGACCAAACAATTGGTGTTAAGAACTTGAAACAAATTGTGTGGTCACTGATGATATTACCCTCTACCCCAGCATTAGAATGCTTAGGTAGTTTCAATGACTCCCCATCCATTCTGCTCAGAATGATTCCCACTAATTTGACTATTGGGTATTGTTTCCTCATCAAATTCATGCATAATATCATTGGGGATAATTCCCAATGATAATCTCATCAGTCAGCGACCGCTACTGAGATATTAGATAATTTAATGCAATAATTCAACTTTTGGGTGTTATTCCCTCATCAAATTTATGCTCATTATTATTGTGGATGATTCATAATAAAAATTTCTCAAGTTGTTGACCATTACCAAGACTATACGATTATAACTAATTGTCAATTATTAATTGGTCAATAGGTACGATAATGTGGTCAACTGAAAATTCCAACACCAAGTCCCTACAGGGTTTTCATCTAGTTTAAGATTGGGATTTGGTTGCACTGACCCCAGTGTTTTACCCAGCACCTAATCTCTAGGGATCTCCTGTCCCACCTCTAAAAACTAAGCTAATCTCTGTTAAATAGAAAATTTAATAAAGGTAGGCAAATGAAAGAATAGTTTTTTATTAAGAGGGACATCAAACTATTTTTAAGCACTTATTGCCTGCCTACGTCATTAACATTTATTTCCAGCATTGTCAGCACTCACTGGCTATTCTCCCTGCTTAGCATTTGTCAGCACTCTTACTGGCAATACTTGTCATCCTCAAATGTCCATGATTACATCAATATTTTTATTCATTGTAATCTGAATAAATTAAATATATTGACATCCTCAGCATAATTCACCAGTGTTGAATTTAACCAAAATACTGTCAGGGAATTATTACTGATACTCTTATGAAATTGGAATAGTGTTTTGATTTATTTGATATATATTAATTGGTTCAACATCCTCAGCATAATTTGCTGGTGTCAAATTTAACCAAAATGCTGTCATGGATGATTCCCAATACACTTTTGAATTCAAAATGTAATTTGACTTTATTGAATTAATATAAAATGGTTTGACATCCTCTGTCATGGATTTGGCTGATAAGAATTAGACTGGGCTCCCAATCAGGGTGCGTGAGCATCCATTGGCAAGCCCAGAATGCCATAGGCACAGCGTTACAAGTGACTTTCATGACTGGATTTCTATTAGTGATGTGAGGAAAGAAAAAATTCAATAACATACTGAATGCCCATAAGGAAAACCAGATGGTTGCAATGGGGGCAACCATGAGTCTTGTGGAGGCAAATGCCTAAGGGTGGGAGAGGCAAAAAGATGACAACTACTCCAGGGTTTGCAGTTGCTGTCCTTTGGATTCAAACAAGTGAGCTTGTGCACCAGCGAGGGGTGACACAAGGGCTGCTGCATGATCAGGGGTGAAATTGGAGGGGGAATGGAACCTGCAAAGAGTGTTGGGGTTCACGTTCTCCTTGAATGGGGTGCTCCAGGCCCCACAGTTGGTCTACACCATCAGGGGGCAGACCAGATATGGGTCCCAAATCTGTGAGTGACAGGGCAGGACCTCTCTGGTGCTGCCCCAATGGGGGAGTGGCTTCCAAGAAGCTCACAGCAGAATGGATGAAGGGTTCACATTTGACAGATACATGATAATAGATGAGGAAGTAGTTTTTTCAACAGGAGTGATCTGGTTTATTAATTTTACAATCTGCCACTGTGTGGCGGGGTCAATTGACCAGATAATCTAGTTGGTGAACATTAGAATAAGAATCTAGAAGGCAGCATTCTTTGCCAGATTGATTGGTGGAATTTTTAACAATAAAACACGGTGGGTGGAGGCTGCAGCAAGCTGCGTGGGGGTATTTGAGGTTTATTTAGAACAAAGTGCAAGAAGATAAGAGAATGAACTGATAACTGCCCCTGAGCAGGGCAGTTGCCCTAAGTATTGGGTGAATTGCATAGGGGAGGTGTTTTGGGACTGGTCATTTGGGGTTCGCTGATGAGATTTGGGTAGCTGGCAAGGAGGGGGTGGAAGGATGTTCAAATTCTTGGCAAAAATCGAAAAAAACTTTTGCAATTTTTCCAATTTTTGGGATCAAAGCAGGTTGATGGTGCTGATCTGGGCCCTGACCATCTGAGCTGGTCTATTTGCATGTTTGGATTTACCAGAGCTGCCCTGGGAGGTTTGGCTGCTGGGCTGAATTGTTTGAGACCTAGCCCAAACTCTCAATTGGGCTGTTTGCGTGATCCAAAGTTCCTGGATCTGTCCCAGAGAGTTGGGACAACTGGTCTGAGTTGTTTGGTGCCTGTTTTGAAATCCAAATTATGCCACAATCTGATTTCCAGTGCTGGCCAGTCCAGACTGGCTCCTCAGACCAGAATTTGCAGACTGGGCTCCAATGTTGGTGCAGGCTGTTTCCTCAAATTTTGACATATTTTGCCTGGAGAGTGGGGGATTACAGGGGCCTGCCCATGGCCCCTGGCTTGCGCAATCTCTCTTCAGACCCCTCTATTAAACTTACCATGGTTGAGGAGGAGGGAAGGGGTGGGAACAGGTTATCCTTAGGGGGAGGAGTGGTCACCCAGCGCTCATCTACCACGTGTGCCAAGTTGTTCAACTGCAACAGGGGATCCACTTAGGCATTTGGGCCCCTTTTTGTCTAGAAGGGGTGTTGCTCCCTAACTATTTGTGGGGCTGGTCTCCAGGACTTACATCCTCAGCATAAGTTGCCAGTGTCAAAATTGATAAAAAACTCTATCAGAACCTTTTTTCAATACTCTTGACGTTGAATTTAAGCTATTCACCATCTTAATTGATAATGATAAATATCTTGACAATCTTGGCCTCAGACACTGGTGCCAAGACCACAAATTTTCTATTTGTGATGATCCAAAAATACTTTTTTGATCCTGCGGATCAAGACAGCTCAACCCAAGTGAATGGAGAGCAAAAATTGAGGTTATTACATTAAGTAATGAATTAAATTTAGAGAAATTAGTTGGCAATTATCCTCAATTAATTATTCAACTTATTTTACTAATATGTACGAAATATCACCTGGTTATAATCCAACAATAGACCAATACAACTTAAATGCAAAATAGAGTAATGTTTAATTTCTTAGACACATGATTCTATGATAGATCAGGGTGTTGTTTTCTTAGTAGATCTCCAAACGTTCCAAGATAAGATCTAAACTCACTTACCAATTGGTGATTCTGCAGAATGTTGTTAATTTCAGTCAAATGGGATTTGATTGCCTCATAAATTAGGTTTGAACCCCAGTATTAGTGGGCTTTGAGCGAGTACTATTTGATTGCATCATTCAGGGTTGATCCCTGATATTGAAAGTCCTTAAATTTCATTGAGGATTATCTCCTAATATAAAAAGGGATCAAATTTCATTGAGATTACCCCCAATAATGGTTTTGACCTTTTCAGCGGACCAGTTTTGATTCCCATCAGCTGACACATGCAAATCTCAGGTTTGGACAGAAATCCCAACAACGCCTCCTTATAGATCTTGGTACAGGGGAAAAAGGCTGGAGGAATTGAATGTGTACATGATTTATCACAGTGCCCTGAGTGACCTCAACAAACTGAGTGTTCATTACATTGTTATAAATAACTTTGTATGGCCCCAACCAGCTTGTTCCCAATTTGTTATTGCAACCTCCAGGCCAATAGTGGTAGAAAGAAAACTAGGTCACCAGGTTTAGAGTGGTGCAGAGGTTATGCTTGTCATTATAACGATTATATCTATATTAGAGGTAGCTGATAAGTATTTGAAAGCCAGAGCATGAAGCTAGATAATCTCATTGGTGATTGTTTGCATGATAACTTCAGGGGCTTTGGTAGAAGATTGATCTAACAAAACTTAAACTTTACAAGGCAGCTGTGGATTAATTCCATAAACTCTTGGAAGGGCGACATCTTAATTATCCTATGATAGCTTATTATATAGGCCAGTATTGCACTAGGCAAATATTGTGGCTAATGAAGGGGGTCAGTCCTAGCTAAATTATTGGAGAGTTGCAGTTAGAGCACCATTCACCCGCTCTACCATTCCATTGGTTGCAGGATGGTAGGGTGTGGAGAAAACATGATTTGATCCCATAAGTTCAGCCAAATCATTCACCAGCAACGATCAGAAATTTTACCCCATTATCAGAGAGAATTATGTTAGGGCACCCATGCTGGGTGATAATCTGATTATATAAAAATGTGGTGGTAGCTTTTGCCAAAGCGGAGGGTAGATATTAAGCTTCAACACAGTTAGTTAAATTATTCACCGCTAGGAGGAGGAACCAAAGACCATTAGAGGCTTGAGGGAGAGGTCCCACAACATCAATGCTAATAGTATGGAAGGGTCACAAGATTGAACCACTGGATGTTGTGATTGGAAATTAGGTCCAGCTTGACTTTTACATATCAAACAGGACTCTAATACATCTTGGATTGAAGCAAGAATATCTTCTTATAAAATTTGAGTCTTAAGCCACTAGTAAGTTTTCTGAATTCCCTCATGGCTGAATTGCTGATGTCCCTCCAATATGACGTCAGTTTGAGCTGAAGGTTGTATATAGGGAAACCATTTTTAAAACATGAGTCTGTACAATTAACCGTTTTTAACTTGATATTTTGCCATTTTTTAGCTAATTCCTTTTGATGGGTTTATTATTCATCTTTCCATAATTGCGATTGAGTTAAAAGGTTGTTGAGTCGATACTCTTCAGGGTCAGTTAAATTTAATATTAGAATCTAGGATAGGTAACCTGCATTTTAGTGTATAGGCTTTGCTTGATTTATGATGAAATAGTCATAGTTTTTAAGTTTTAACGCTCATTGGGATAACCTCCCAATTGAGGTCCTTCATTTGCTGTAGCCATCGCAAGGAAGCATGAATGTTGATTATGGTGAAATGTTTCCCATATAAATAAGGTCAGATTTGCTTAATAGCCATTAGTACCACCAATCATTTGAGTTCCATTATGCTATAGTTGTGTTTATCTCTGGTTAGGGTTTTGCTATAGTATGTGATAGGAAGGTCCACTAAGTTTTCGTTGTACTGAGATAATATGGATCCAATGGCTTTATTTCTAGCATCAGTTAAGAGGATAAAGGGTTGATCACTATTAGAATGAATAAGTACAAGAATGGGAGAGAGACACCTATCAAGTTGAAGGCTTGCAGTTGCTATTCTTTCTACTGGAAGGGTATCCCTTTCTTCAATAAATATACTAGAGTCTTGAAAGTGTTGGCAAAGTGGGAAATAACTGGTGATATATCCCATTGTCCCACAAAAACTTGAACGACTGTAGGGATTTAGGGGGAACATCTTAGAAAAGGCCAGGACCTTGTCATTCATTGAAGATATACCTGCTTTCCTTACCTTATGCCTCAAAATTTTAATTTTGCTCTGGAAGAAAGAGCATTTTGATAGCACTAGTTTTAATGAAGCTTGCCATAACCACTGAAAATCTTTCCTGAGATGATCTATTTGTTCATCAAAGGCTCTCAAAAAATGGTAATATCATCAAGATAAACTAGCACACAAGAACGTTTCAAATCACCTAAAAGTCCGTCCATGGCGCGTTGGAAGGTACAGGGACGTTACATTAACCTGATGCATTTGAGTGGGCTCAAATAGTCCTTCACTTGAACTGAAGCCGCATTTTACACGGTTCTTCAGTGACAAATCAACTTGTCAGTACCCGCTGGCAAGATCCATAGCCAAAATATAGCGGGGACCTGACATCAAGCGTAAGGAATTATCTATACGTGGAAATGGATAGCTATATTTTCCTGTGATTGAACTGATGTAACGATAAACCATGAAACCATGGTATCCACCGTCCTTTTTCTGAATTAAAAGGAGCAGAGAAGCCCACAGCTCTTATAAGGCATAAGTAACCCAGCTTCCAAAAGTTGCTGCAATTATAAAGCCACTTGAGATTTCTTGAATTTTGATTTCTGGCAACAATTTTTTGAGCCTCAAGGTAAAAATGGCGTAAAAACTCATTGACAGTTTCTTCCTGCTTAAGACTTATGCCGATAAAAGCCTGCTTTTTATTGGATAAGATTAGGTCATTCCCAAATTCCTGTAGCAAGGTAGTCTTAGCATCATTTCAAGTATGGCAATTTATTAAATGAGGTACCATAATGTCTTGAGCACGCAACTAAGACTGTTAGTTAGATGCTTGAGCTGTTGGGTGTCAGGTGGCTTCTTCCATAGCACTTTCATAAATAATAGAATAGAGAAGATACTCCCTTCACCTGGTATGTACTTCTCTGAATGACAGTTTGAACCTGCCACTGTGGGGAGGTTAACATTCAAACAATGTGAATTGACACTAAGGAGTGTTTTCACCTGAAGTGAAAGTGTTATTGATGGAAGATTTGTGAGAATGAGAGCGTCCATCTGACTTTGTAAGTCATTGATATCTTCAATTTTTTGAATAACCCAATCATGGATGGCATGATGGGCCAATTTGGTGACAACGAGCTGGTTTAACTGCCAAATTTTACTTTATAGCTCAGTAGCTGCATCTCAAAGTTTGAGTTGGCGTTGCTAATGTTGATCATTCTTTGCTCTATCCCATGTATCACAAATGGTAAATTTTCCATGAGGTTAAGGTGTTCCTGATTAAGAGAGCGATCTGAAGCAGAATCGTTATTGTTCATTATAATAGTTACACCATGACTCAGGTTACACCTGGCAGAGAGCGCCTGTTTTGTCAGGACTAAAGGGTTCAGATCACTTGTCCTTTTTGTGTAAGTCCAGAAAACCTGAAGTTTGATGTGTTTTTATATTTTTTTACTTCCCTTGGCTGGAAAGTTTTCACTCAGGATAAAAATCTCTGAGTGGTAAATCATAACTATATTTTAATTCCCTGAATAATTAAAGGTAGGCCAATTTAATTTAAATGACTTTAACAGAGTAAAGTTTATTTTTTCAGACACATTATTATATGGGAGATCAGGTAGTTGTTTTCTTGGTAGATCTCCAAGAGTTCCAAGCTAAAATATAAACTCATTTACCAATTGGGGATTCTGTGGCATGTTGTTCATTTCAGTCAAATGGTATTTGATTGCCTCAAAGATTGGGCTTAAACCCCAAAAACAGGGGACTTTGGACGAGTATTATTTGTTTGCGTCAGTAGGGGTTGACTTCAAGCTTGAAAGAGCTTGAATTTCCTTGGGGATTATACCCAACATTGAAAGGCCTTGAAATTCATTGGAAATTTGCCCAATAATGGTTTCAACTATTTTATTAGATCAAATTAATAATTAGCAGCTGACACATGCAAATCTCAAGTTTAAGTGGAATCCTGACACCGTACATGGCCTCCCAAAGAAAATTGTTGGCAATTGCAGCCCTTAATTCTCTTCCCAGTTCTGAGAAGCCTTACTGTTTATCTTAGTGATCTTCCCCTTATGGTCCACAGCCTTTCACCCTCAGTCAAATGGACATACAGAGAGGGTGACCAGGGTTTGGAGAAATTCTTGAGTATCTACTACAATGCAGAGCAGAACAATTGGCCCTCTCACCTTTCTCTGTTGTAATTTGCCTATAGCAACCTTATTCATACCTCAACAGGAACATTCCCTTTTTACAAACTATGGCTACAATCCTAGCTTCAACCTGAGTCCATATCTATAGTCCATATTTGTTGCTTCCAAATGAGCGCGCCAAAATCTCAGAGACAAACACTAGCCAGTAAAGGATCATCTTGTCTATGTTGTGAGGATTTAGAAAGCATATGCTGACTGCAAGCGCTGCAAAGGCTCTGGTTACTAGTCAGGCAGCATGGTCATGGTCAATGCTAAAATCTCCACTTGAAGCAGTCCTGCCATAAGTTAGGCCCCAAGTGTGTTGAAACTTTTAAGACCATCTTTGAGGGTTGGTGCATCAGCTTACTAAGTTGACCTAGCCCCTTCTATCAAAGAGTTGAGCACACTTCATGAGTGCCTCCTGACCCCCTGTTGGGATTTTTGCCCATGTTCCCATCTGACTAGATTACTAGGGGTCATTAGGGAATAATTCCCTATAGCAAAGTGAATTGGATATCTGTTGGCCCTGATTTTGGGGTAACAATGTTTGAGGATTTTAGGTTATTCGCCTGGGTCAGATACATTGGGGATCAATCTGAATGAATGCTTAAGATCTTGTTGGGAAGAGTTGCCAATGAAATAGGGGCATCTGATAGTTGATTAACTATCAGGTGTACCAATTGGGATTGGTCAGGTTTTATTACTGACTGATTGGGAATTTAAGAATCAATTGATAGGCGAGTGATGCCAACTGCAACTAGCAAATTAATCAGTTGGTTTGCAACCTGCCTTAATGGGTAACAAGTCCCATTACCTAAGCAGGTACTTGCCAAATTTGGTTGTTTCGCTGGGATTTAGAGGAAAACGTTAGGGACACATTTTATGACCCTTTCCATTTTAGGTCTTGATAATGTCCAATGACAGAATCCTAGCCAGTATGGGAAAGACCATTGCTGATGAGATGAAGATGGGTAGTTCAAGGGAAATGGCTGCCATTTCATTGAGGAGGTGCCAACTGAGGGTTGAGCGCCAAATTCACACTATAAATTCCCCTAAGAATTCACTTAAATATACTAAAAATACTAAAATACAAATACATTGAAATACTTTACCAGAAATTAGTATCACACCAAAAATTCATTTTGAGTTCTATTCTTTCTCAAGGAAATTATTGCTATGGGCTTTAATTAGGAGATCTTTAGAACAAAGCGTAAGGATCTGAGCGTGGATCCAGTGAAGAGAAGATGAACTGAATTGGGAAATGCTGCCAACTGTATGTCACCAGAGAAAAACCTTAAATGAGGATCTGAGCATGGATTGAGTTAGGTGGTATAAGGGAAAAAACTTATTGAGGACATCCTAAGTATTTTGAGGGGAAATACCGGTCAAGCGTTAGACCCAATACTATTACTTTATTCAACTATAGATAATAGTCTACATACTATTATCAAACAAATATATCTTACTATCAGATAACGCAGAGGATTGCATGATGACAAACCTGTACATTTCATTTAATTTAGGAGTTATCAGACATTATAATCAAGAAATCTAATATCTTAACACCCCCTTTGAGGGTCCCATGCCTTCACACCCTGAGCCAGTGGTAGTAGATGGTGAACCTTAATATAAGATCAATGCCATTCTTGATTCACACTTATCCTAACGTTGCCTCCAGTATTTAGTGACTTGGAAAGGCTATGATAAAACTGAGAGCTGCTGGTTGTCTCACAGAGACTGCTCAAACACTCAGGAGCTGATCCTCAACTTCCATGAAATATTTCTCAACGCTTTAGGTCTCACAACTCAAGCCTCCTTGGTCTCATGAAGCTACCAACCCCCCAAAGGAACTTTGACTTGGACAATATCCCCTCAGGAGGGGTGGAACCCTATCCAAGAGCGGATGATGATGTCACAGTTAGTATCATTTTCCCGGAGTAGACTGCCCATCCAAAGCCAAGCCTCTGAAGCCACTGTAACTAAAGTCTGAACACTCGAGGGACACCAATGATCTCTCTAAGATCATTGAGTGAAAATGTGTTCTTGCTTTGCCAGTCAGGACTGAAGCAAATGGTACTAAAATGGGTGAAAATAAAGCGGAAAAAGGTTCAAAATTACAGAAAATCACCAGATAACAATTAATAATTTGGCTGGGTTTATAAAATTCAATTTTTGGTGAAGCAAAAGCTTTTTGAATCAAATCAGACATTGTTAATAGCTATGAAACTATTGCTAAACACCCCCACTTAATGTTATTAAGGCTGAAATGAATTTGCTTTCTTCAAATATTTTGATACTTTTAGATAGAGTTTTGAGTATTTTTCATAATTCATCCCCTGTTTTAGGGACTTTTCTAATATCAAACTGTGGTTGAAACCTATCATGAAGGCTAAACTTGGATGAAGTTTCTGGTTTAAACCTCCTGTTGTACGCGGAACTAGCACATATACTGTACTAAATCTGCTGAGTCTGGTACATCTTATTATGCCAATTTTTACCATAGCCCTTATCCAAACTCCCCAACTCTCAAAAACTTCTGTCTACAATAATTTATATTAAGTTGGCATGCGTTCTAATTCAAAGCATATATGGAAACACAATGGAGTTAACATGGGATGTTGCTTATTGTTTCTTGGACAATTTGCCCTCTTTTGGCATCTTTTTCCTGGAGCGTTACCATCTGCAACCTCCTGTGCTCCATTTTTCATGACATGAACCCTCTACTGAAGATGCACATTGCAGTGAATGGGGTGGGTCTACACACTAAAGAGAAAATGATCATGAAGATGAGAATTATTTATTACAATATAACACGTGCTAGGGGCACATAGTGTGGTGGCTGTACCTGCTTGACTATGAGAGAATGTAATTGACAGAATAGATCAAACAATACCTATAGTGCACAGGCCACTCAACATATCAGGATCATCAACACTAATAAAGTAGGATACCTACTTGTATTGTCTACCTTCAAGAGCATAGATCAAGATATTGAGGACACCACTGAGTCCAAATCATAGAAAGAAGCTCTAAAAAGGTTTAAAGAGTCAGTCAATAATTTTTAAACTGAAAACCCATTAGGAAATACTATTACAAATAGTCAAAGAGATGATAAAGAGGGTTTGCATCTTGGCTGTACTAAATACTAGAGCGCATTTTAATTATTATGTACTACAAGTTGGTGAAGAACTTAAGTTTATGCCAGATGCAGATGACAATACCAAGTACTGGACAGCTGGGATAGATGTCATGCGTGTTTTAGGAACATATTCAGTTTTGCCATTACATTTTAGGTGCATGGGTTTTACAGCTCCAGCAGTGGTTCTAGAAAAAATTACTAAGGTTTATTAACTGGCGCCCAGTTTCAACTTGAGTTTAATAAATAAAGACTTAACCTCTAGAACCAATAAAAACTAAGCTGCCATCTAAACTGGTGTTCAATGTTGAAGATGCCAAGTCGCACAAGCAGAAGACATTCTTGGTGGAAATTGATCAGTCAATCTTGACAAACTACTATACCAAAAAGAGAAGGGCGTCAAGCAACTACCTGCCATTGTTAACGCAGAGGGAGATTTACCACTGAGCGCTAATGAGATCATGAAGATTAGACACTAAGAACAATGATAGACGTTACTTTCAATCAGTGTGTAGGTACCTCCATACTCTATACTTAAAATTTACAATTATAATGGATGAGAGAGCAGGACCTAAGAGTTCTACTTGGGTTCTGCATAAAAATACACTGGAGAACTGAATATAATATTGAGGAATGTCACTACCAAGCCTATCCATGTAGAGAAAAGAACAAGTTCTTGCCCAAGACAAATTGCCAAGCTGAATTGCCATCAAGTAAGTACTTGTTGTTGGAGATTTTGATGAGCAAGATTTGAGGATGTGACCAACAAGGAGCAGAAGGAATTTTATGAGCTCTCATATATGTTCAATAACATTTCAGTATTATATCATACAACTATGAATTATAAAAGGAGAGGTTAATAAGATGGGCATCAATTCTGACATCTTTATGAATTAAACATACCATATTTAGGAGCCAAAGCCAAAGTTATCCAAAACAGTTAAATCAGTTCTATAAAGCCAGTTTAATCAGGCCCTAAAAAGCCCATAGGCTTCTCCACTGCTACTGGTATGCTAGAAGATGAAAGACGCCATGTGGTTATAAGCTACTGGCAGTTAAATGAAGCTATCATGAAAGATATGTAACTGTTCACATGAATAGATGATGTCTTGAAGCGCTTTGTAGGATCTAAGTACTTATATGAGATGAGTATGGCCAGTTTGTAATGGAAGATGGAGCTCTTATTTGAGTATCAAGAGAAGTGCACCATGATCAGTCAGGAATTTTTAAACCTACAATTATACCACAGGGCTGTGCAACACCCTTGAAACTTCCAAAGAGCAGTGGATCAAAACTTTGGGTATCTTTGAATATCAAGTGTTCTAATCTATCTGGATGATATATGATAGTACTCAGTTGTACTTTACAGAGCACATCCAACACTTGCAAGAAGTGTTTACCTGACAAATATGCTTTTACCTGAATCTAAAACAAAGCAAGTGTACCTTCCTGAAGATACAACTGGCGTTCCTAGGACATGAGATCAGTCCTAAATGAATCAAGCCTTATTAAAGAAAGATCAAATCCAGATTGGTTATAAACAGCCTTGAATCATGCGTGACATACAATTATGTCTCAGGATGGTGAGATACTATTGGAAGTTTACACCATTTTTGGACTTGGCTGAGCCTCACAACTACCTGTTAACTAAGGAAACCAAGCTTGAAAGGGTCGTATAACAAGAACAGACATCTAAAGATTTGAGAGCTAGACTGGTGAAGCACCAACCAAATTCCACCAGAACTTAAACAAGACGTTTTAACTGTATAAATGCTAGTGACTTTAAGCTAAGAGCGATACTTGCTAATTTGATGAAGAATGAATTGACCATCCCATTAAGTAGTACTCCAATATCTTCACAAGAGAAGAAAAGAACTACACGTGATGGAAAGAGAGTGCTTGGCAGTCATAAGATCAGTGTAGCAATTTTGACCCTATATTTAAAGTGTACACTTCAAAGTAGCTACAGATCGCACATTGCTCTGCTGTCTGCACAACATGGAGGATCCAGACAGACGCCTTGCTAGAAAAGTGTTTAAATTCCACGGTTATTCCTTTGAGACATAAGAAGAGCAGGCAGCAACATCTCAATGCTGAAAGGATATACTGAAAGCCTATATACCACCTCCAAGAACATGAGAACAATTGCATTTACAACATGATTAGGTTACCACAGGAGGAATAGCAAGATGAGACCAACAAAGTGACTACTGACCTAAGAAAATGTTCCTAAGATACCTGGCATAATGATGGGGATCTTAAGAAGAAGAACAAGGAAAAGTGGTACTCATATATTTGACCTAGTGATAAAATGAAACTTGTGATGGAAGCTCACAAGCATGTTGGCCATGGACAATTTTGATGACATTGTATACCTAGGAGACCAGTTCTATTATAAGTAATTGTCAGAAGAAATACATCAAGCTCTGGAACGCTTTGCACTCTGCGTGAGCTTCAGGCCTCTAGAGAAGCACTTTGAGTACCAGTTAATTCCACCAAAGCCCCATTCTACAACTTATCTTATGATATGATAGGATCATTATCAACTGCCTCAATGGATCAAAATTTAATGTCATAGCAATTGACCATTTCCTCAAATATGTTTAAGCATCAGTAGTCAATACATACATTTTAGTAACAACTTCCAGATTCCTATATAACAAAGTAATAGCAAGGCACAGATGCCCTCAGATTCTGCTATAAGTAAAAGCAATAACTTTTTTCCTCCAATATCATGATAAAGTTTAATTCTAGTTGGAGTTAGACAACAATTTACCACTCGTTACATGCTATCCTTCATCAAAACTTAAAATGTGTAAAAAAAACCTTAAAAGCTTTATTGAAGAAGATAGCCCTGAATAACAAGTAGGACTGGGACTAACTACTGATAAACACGTTGCAACCATACCAATTAGCCTTCACCTGGTGGTTGGTATGTCTCCATTAAAAGCCTTCATGAAAAAGAAGCATTACCCATTTTGTTGGCCCCAATTATATTTTTGAATCTCAAGAATGCACCACCTGGGTTTTTTATCAGCAAGCGTTAGCTTATGAGTTAATAAGACTTAGTTTGATGCATCCAAGAATATCATACCACTATCTGCAAGAGTTAGTGTGAGAGTCAGATATAGACTAGACTACCAGAATTCATCTTAGGAGATAGGGTTTTATTACAAAATGTATGGGGAAGACAACCTGTAATATTGCAAGCCATCTAAACTGACCTTGCAACTATCCTAGCTAAAAGAGGAGCTGAGTAATTTATATCAAATGATGACGCCAATATAGATCTCAACAGAGTATATGCCTTCGCATCAGGAAATCACTTGGTTTTGTCTTGGGAGGGGAAGTGTTGTGGAAAATACCACAAGTATATTGGAGAATAATATCTTGTCCTCTGGAAGGAACCCCATTAGTATACTCCTACCTCAAGATTTACATATGAAAGATTGATAATCAGATAAATAGATGAACCCACTCTTAATGATGGCAACATAAGTAATATATCAATCAGTTGGGATGACACCAACTGGAATAAATTGTACCTGCTGAACAAAGTAATCCAAAATTTTTAGACAAAGCCACCTCTGGAGTCTATTAAATATGACCCCATTTTATACCTTTAGAAGTTCAATATAACTTGCAAATGACTGCTGTTAGAAAAATATCATAAGAAATACCCAATGATAAAGAAATGACCAAGCAACCATTAGAACCTTTTTACTCAACAGAATTAATTAAACCTTCTGTATACTCATTACCTAAGAAGGAAATAAGACAATATTAAATGTTGGTCAAAAACTTGAAGTAAGGTGCATCATTTCTGCGCCATTGTATAAATTTTGATGCAATCAGCATATCAAAAAATCAAAGTAGAAGCAATAACCATGAGTAGTAATGCAACATCAGACCCAGAAATGTTCATTGTACAAGGGGCCTCCAAATATCCTGATTTGGAGATGGTCATTCCAAGAAGGAGCTCATGGATTAAAGCATCAAGCCAAAATGGATGTCTCCACCTAGGCGGAGATAAAAACGAGACTTAGGGTCCTTAAATTCCCAAAATATTGCTGTGCCCCATTACATTTAATCTTAATTCAAATTTAGTCTGTATCTTGAATTTATATAATTATAAAAATACTTCAATTTTATTTAAAAAAGCCTCAACTACTGAATCTTATTTTTATCCTTTGTCTTCCACTAATATTGGTTTAGTGAAGAGATCACCAGTAACCAGTCTTGGATCTAAAGAATTTAGAAGAAAATAGAATAACAGTTTGGTACCTGCACAGGAAGAGGAAACTCATTTAGGAGTATACCTTGGGTTACTGAGAATAATAAGGAAGTGATTGGTTGAGGTTCCACTGAGTCTTGTGTTAGGCCAACGTATCAAAATTATGTTTTAGTGTGTCAAGAGAATACCGCCAGCAGGGTTATGAAAACTTTCAATGCGCCAGTGATTATATTTGGTAGCATCAGAAGGATATTTCCACTGAGGATGATCATGTCCCTTCATAAGGTTGCCTTATATTTCATCTGTGTGGAATAGAACCCTTCCACAGCAATTCAGCTTTTCAAGTTAAGTGAGCTAAGGCTGATGAGCTGACTAAATAGTTTGACAATGTTCTCAATGAGTGCTTTGACTTCCCTTTGGTATATTTAAATATAAAATCCAGAAATTAATTGATCCTCCTGGTCTCTAACTCCTTTGGGAAAATGGATCTTAAGCTTCATAAGCTTTGGTATATTGATTCTAATATCAAAAAAGCATAACATTATAGTTCTCTGGACAGTAAATCCATCTCTTCCCAGAAATACAAGGGCAAACTAGAAATTGCTTCTAGTGTCATTGGTAGGTGCTTTATTACTGTTGCAAATGAGGCCATGAAGATATCAGATAATCATTCCTTGGCTAATGGAATGAACAAAATTCAATACCAGACAGGAAAAGTTGCGGCACCATACAAGTTGCAGATGTAATTGACTAACCCCATTATATAAATTAGCACAACCCAAGAAATTTACTATTCATTCAGGATAATGACACAAAAAACTAGTTATCTTCCAGTTGAAGTGATCTATTAAGTGATGATGACGTATCCTGTAAGTCTGGGGGAGCATCCCCTCTGCTTTGACTGGGCGGTGTTTCCATTTCCCAATAAAGAAGCCTGAAGAGGACGGTGTCCCTCTCATCACGCTGGTTGATCTCGTCCATGTAGTAGACTAGTAATGTGTAACAGCTCTTCCTCTGAAGATTCCTCACCATGTCCCCACACTTGCCTCAGCCAAATTAGTATGGCGAGAGAAAATTTGCACTAAAACTAGTTGAAAACGCCACCCCCAAGAGATGAAAGAATCATATAGAGTTGACAGCACAGAGCCCTTAAAATCAAGATCCAAATGCCTTATACCCTCGGTAATAAAGCCCTTTTGGCTTGCACATTCAGTAGATGAAGAATCAAGTGTTTAATCTTGGCAAAACTCGACAATGACATTGGCCATTGGGAAATGTCATTGGTTTGGAATCTGCTCCAAAACCTATGGGGACAAAGCCCAACGGGCATGTACCTCTTAATTGGAATATGTCCAGTGATAAGCTATCAAACAAATTTGCTTATGGCATTGAGCCATTGGGTAAAGATGTTGCCAATTTATAACTAATCTTGAAAATATTGGGGACAAAGCCTGATGGGCATGTAACTCCATTGTCAAATGTTGTCATTAGCTTATAACCCACATTTCAAAAATCAGGATTGTCATTCAATACTTCTCACTTAACTGAATGAATGCCAAAGTGACTGGCATGGGCGGGTTGGGTACCCCAAATCTATTTCTGACCAGTTGGTACCGCCCCTATGTGGGGTGGCCTTGGGGTTTCTGTTGCCCATCAGGTGAGATGCTGTCACGCTAACCATCAAAAATGCAGTGAAACCCCAAGTCAAGCGTAATAAGTCAAACCAACCTTGACTCAGCCCACCACTGATTCCTTTAAAATCAGTCCAGATTTAAATCACTTTTCCCTCCCCTAGAGTTTGCAGGGTTAGGTCAAATCTTGAGGGCCCCAATCCTATGCTTTTATAAGTTATTCCCCAAATGAACCACTATTTAAACAGTTTTAACACACTGAGGAAATTGTTGGTCAATTTTCTTTACTTCACTCTTTATTAAAAACCATCCAGAGTACCCAATTTTTGACTTTAGTTCAAATTTTTCTTGCTGAGCCGCCTATGGTGCTAACCCTGTGGCCTGTCAGACCTTACATTGGCTGGGCAATACCTGTCATGATAATAACATTAGCTCCTTTAATAGCCAACTGGCTATATCATGTAATAAACTTCTGGGAATTCAGCCCAATTGCTGAAGCCATCTGCCAATAGGATATGGGAATCCTGTGGGCTCATTTATCTCTACTTCACATAAAGATCCGCCCTTTCACCTCTGTTTTTGAGCCAAACCCTCCCATAGAGTATCCCAAAGTAGCTAGTCTGATTGTTCAACTCCCTGCAGCAAGGCCCACTGGGTCTGGATTTGTTACAGCCTGGTTCATGGCCAAAGCCTTTTTTCCTCATAACACGCTGGTGCTCACTTATCACCCATCTTCCCATAAAAGTTAACACTATTTGAGTGGTAATACCTCTGACATTCTGGCTTTCCTTTTAATTGCTTTTGCATCCTGACTGGCAGGCCAGTCTAAACTTCATATGCCGTCTCCCTGATATAATTGAATGACCATTGTTTCCAGCCATTTACACCCTCCTCTTAGAGATGGGCGCTGCAGTGGTTAAACTTTTTCCAAATGGATGTGCAGTAAGTAGTTTATCTCCTACTGTTTGAATGGTCAGTTGCCAACTTTATGGGCAGCATTTAATTTGCTTTAGAGATATTTTTCAATGGTATCAGGGCCCCATTGGCTGCTACTCTTCCCTCAGCTCATTCCAAGTGTGGAATCCAGGTTTCCCTTCCCAAGATACTGCTAATCAGGTCCTCAACGCTCTTGACAAAGTGAAAATGTGATCTGCTGTTGCCCTGAATAATGCTGCTATATTGTCCAACGCCCATCGTGGTGTTACCCTTTTGGATGTATTGAAGGCGAAGCCCATTGGTGGGTTCAAGGACATCTGTGTTCTTCTATTTGCGCAGGCAATCCTACCTCACTTGTCAAATCAGTATCAGCAGCTTTAGAACCCCCTGGGCCATTTTCAGAACAATTATTCCAATTATTTTCTTTTTGTCACTGAAGCCCCTAGCTTGGCCTCTTTAGTTGCAGCCTTCCGTGAGCAAGCCTCAGTGCTTGGGCTTTCAAATGTCTGCTCCAAGAATTTTCAAATCTGTGTTGGATTTCACCTCCGCTCATCACAAAGTTTGGTCCACCCCTATGGGGACAGTGGATCAAATGTGCAAGGCTGTAACTTCCACTAATGCCTCTCTTCGCCATACTCCCCACCATCAAGTTGGAAACTACATGATCTGGTTGCCTAACACAGACTTAGATTCTGTTCCAAAGTTGAATCAGTGTTGGTACTGGCCCCCATGTCAGCTAATGCCCTTGCGCCCAAGTTAGATTATCCTGGTTCATCTGTCAATGAGTCATTAAAAGCCCATTTTGAAGAAGCTAGTTCCCAACCCCTTTCTCTTCCCGATTTTGTTCCCAAAAAAGCCTGACCTTCCCCCTGATTTGCTTGCTATCTCTTCAGTATCAGTAGAATTGTCTGAATCTGCATATAAACAGAATTTCGCCTATCTTTATATTGCCAATGAAATTAGTATCAGAGCTCACCATGTGTCCTTCAAGGCTTGTTGGATACTGGAGCAGTGAATAATTTTATGATAGTAGAGTTTGCCAACCAGCTGGAACTTAATCTGGACTTGGGTCCTAAGGTGATGGTTGCTTCGTTGGCCTCCCAGCCTTCATAAATAATATGACGCCCAGTACCTTTCTCAGTTCATCAGTTTAGCTTTTTGAAACTAGTTCTCCGCAATGCCAAACTTTGCGTTTCTGGTAATTTTGGGAGTAATTGGTGGAATCAGCAGCATGTAAGGATTCACTTTGAGTCTAATATGCTGTTTCTTACCAATGGTCAGATGGAGGGAGAGTTTCTTTTAGTAGATACTCTTACAAAATCTTAAGGTCAAGTTGGATCACTTACCTTGTTTCCCCTGCATGCCTACAATTGGTTTTTTCAAAAGTGTTGATAGGTTATTAAAGTATTTTCGACTCTAAGAAGGCAGACTGTATTCCCCCACATACATAATTCAAGTTGGAGTTCTGGACAATGGTGAAAATAGTGAACATAAACTGCCCACTGTACCTGCATACGGTGTAGGAGGAGGTTGTCCTCAACGCATAATTTGGATGACATTCTTAAGAAGGGTTGGCTTTTCAAAGAAACTCCCTCATTGTTTCTCCCATCGTCTTTGCCAAGAAGGCTGATGGTTCCCTTTGTCCCTGCGTGGATTATGGTCACTATTATAAGATTACAGTCCATTTTCTTAACCCTGCTTTTGGAACAGACAATTAAGCAAGTGATTTCCAAATAGCGTGTGTTCTCAAAACTCATTCTTGTTTTTGTCTTCAATCAGATTTGGGTGAAGGAAGGTCAGGAATGGCTTACCACAATCCAAAATAATTGACTCATCTTCCAATTCCAAGTGATGCCTTTTGGGTTAAAGAATACGCCAGCCAAGTTCCAAAGGATGATTGATAGTGTGCTAGGTGATCTCCAGTTCACCTATGCGATTGCATAAATTGATGATACCATGGTACACTACCATACTCCTGAACAACATTCTAAGGACTTGGAGGATGTAGTGGCTGACTTACATAAGGCGGTCCTGTTTTTCAAGCCTTCAAAATGAGTGTTTTTCAGGGGAGATTACCTTATTGGGCAATCTCTTCTTAAAAAATGGATACAACATACCCCCAACAAATTGGATGCCATCCGTGAATGGTCAACTTCAACAACCAAAAGCAATTGAGAAGCCTTTTGGCGCTATCATTTTCTTAAAAAATTCTCCTCTTCCCTATTCTAGTTTTGCGGCCCCACTTCATCTACTCACAGGTAAGAATGTCCCCTTTCGTTGGACACCTGAGTGCCAGCTGGCATTTGAGTTGATTAAAGAGGTGTTATTATTACCCCCTCTTAAAATATGTGGACCCCTCCAAACCCTACGTCATAGAATGTGATGCCTCATCTGTTGCGGTGGAGCTGTTTTTCTTCAGGAGCATGATGGGTTGGAGCATCCAGTCGCTAGTTTTCCTGCATGATCTCTAAAACTGAACAGTCCTGGGCCATCTACAATAAGGAGCTGGCAGCCATAGTATGGGCTTTGACCCATTGGTGGTATCTATTAAATGGCGCTCTGCATGAGTTAATAGTGCGTATGGCCACCAGGCTCTTCTTTATTTTTTTAAACCAAAGAAGTTAGAGCACTTGCAGTCCTGAACCAACTGGTATTTGTGTAGCTTAAACTTCAATTATGAGTTTGTAAAAGAAGCATTGAATGTCCTTACAGACTTCCTGATTTGTAAACCTACACATTATCCTGCAGACTCAGATGAGGCAGATTTGGTCACAGTAATTCCTCTCACCCATTTATCCATTGTATCTCCCGTAGTTTCAGCAGTGGACTTAGCTCAAGACGCGTCCCTAATTTCTTGGGTTTTTGAAGCACAAACAGCCTGTGCAGAAGGTGTGGACCTTCTGGAGCGGTTGTCCCTCCCCACTACAAAAATTCCTTATATTCTCTAGCTAAGTGTCTCATGCAATTTTAATCATGGGTTTGGGTTCCTCCCCTCATTTGAGCTGAAGTGATTCATGTTCACCATGGTCCTCCTGCAGTCAAACAACCAGGAAATAAAAAGTGTATTGACTTAATCAAGGGTACCTACAATTGGGTGGGCTTGTCAAATGAGGTTCCAGCCTGGATTACAGACTGTGTAACGTGCACGTGGGCTTAGTTGAATCAAACAGGAAAAATGGTTTTCTTCACCCCTTACAGCAGGCAGAGGGTCCATGGACATTGGTATCTGTGGACTTTATTGTTGAACTTCCCTGTTCTAATGGTTTTACAGCGGTGATGGTGGTGGTCAACTGCTTCACAAAATTTCCCCATTCATTCCATGCTCCTTCACTATTACTTATGAGGAAACTGCCCGTCTCTTTGTGCAGCATGTGTTCTCTATGTTTGGCCTTCCACAGGAAATTGTCAGCGACCACAGGCCCCAGTTTACGGCGTAATTTTGTAATGAGCTCTTGGTAATCTTGAAGACTACAACTTGTCATTCCATTGCATACCATCCTGAGTCTGATGGGCAAATTAAATGGGTTAATCAGATCCTGGCACAATACCTGAGGTGCTATGCTGCAGCTGCCAGAATACCTGGGCTGATAACCTCCCCCTCGCTCAGTTTGCATATAATAATGTTATGCATGCCTCCACTGGGTTTTCCCCATATAAAGCAACCTTAAGGTACAACCCCTCATTCTCAGTCAATACGTGCCTCAGCTCAGTTGTACCAGACACCACAGACCATTATGAGCATATTTTAACCACGTAGTCCTTGGTTTAGGAGCATCTAACCAAGGCTATAAGAGACTACAAGCGTTTTGCAGCTTGAAAAGTGGCTCCCAGCTCACGAAATTATGGTGGGTTCATATGTATTTTTGAAATGTGCCATTTGCAGATGCAGTAGCCTCACGTAGGTTTACAAGTAAATACTTGGGTCCCCACTTGGTGGAGTAAGATTTGGGTAATGGCACTTTCCAGTTGAAATTGCCATCTCACTGGAAGCAACATCCAGTCTTCCATGTGTCTCAGTTATCCCCATTCAAGGGTGCAATCCCCTTAGATCCAGAGCCTATTGTGATAGGGGGTGCAGAGGAGGCTGAAGTAGAGGGTATCCTGGCTTCCTGCAAATTTTGGCAATCAGTCCAATATCTCATTGCTTAGAAAGGATATCCGACCTACAAGTCTAGTTGAGTCAGAGCCCAAGATTGCGCAAACTGCTTGGAGCTGGTCAAGGCTTTCCAGCCGTCCACCCAGAGGCTAACCCATCTTTCCCCAAAGATTGCTACTTTAATGGAAATCAAGTTGCTGAAAGGCCCACAAAAATGTGGCCCTCACTCAGTTCCATGGTGGTGGCACCCCCTTTGCAAAAAAGTAGGGTAATGTAAGTCCAGGGAGCATCCCCTCAGCCTAGACCAGGTGGTATTCCCGTTCCCTTTGAAAAAAGGATAAGAAGGGCAGTTGTACCTCTCAACTCACAGGGTGATCTCGCCCAAATGGTAGATGAGCAATGGGTGACAGCTCTTCCTTTGAAAATCCCACCAATTGTCCCTGCAATTACTTCTGCTGAATTAGTATGTCAAATTGAGGAAATTTGTGCTGAAATATACAAAAGCCTTAAATTCTTGGCAATGAAGTCCTACAGGTGCACACATTCAGTAAATGAATTATCAAGGGTAAAATCCTAGGCAACACTCACCACCGTAATTGGGCCACTGGAAAATGCTGTTGTTGGTTTAAAACCTGCTTCAAAAACATTGGAAGCAAATCCTGACGGGCGTTCACATGCCAAAAAGATTGTTTCTAGTATTAAATCCTCAAAAATCTCATTAATGGCATTGGGTCATTGGAAACGTTGTCACCAATTAGAAACCTGCCTACAGAACTTTAAGAACAAAGCCCAATGGGCTTGCTATTTTAAGACAAATGTGCATAATGTTAGATCTTTGGTGGATCTTGCCAATGGTTTTGGGTCATCATTGATAGTCGCCGCAAGCTCAGAACACTCCCCTCTCATATCAGGAGCATCATTTATTAAATCTCGCTTGGCCAAACAGATGCCAAAGTGAGGGGTGTGGATGGGTTGGGCACCCTAAACCTGTTCCCAACCTCTTGGGACCGCCCCATGTGAGATGGCCCTGGGAGGTTCCTGTTGCCCATTGGGCAAGATTCCATCATGCTAACTGTCAAAAATGTGACAAAGCCACAATTTTGGCGTCCAATTCTAAATTGGAAGCGATCTAGCCCACCATTGACTCTTTTGATGTCAGTTCTAATTATGTTTGTTTCCCATTTCCCCCTCACTTGAAGTTTGCTGGGTTAGGTCAAATATTGAGGGCCCCAATCCTGAGCTCTTCTAAGCTATCCCCTGCTCAATCGTCTATTTAAGCAGTCACAACACACCTAGGAAAATTGATAGTTCATTTTCTTATTTTACAATCCATTAAATCCTGTTTTCCCAATTCATTTTTTTACTATGATGAAACTTAAACCCTTCAATCTGTACAATTTTTACAACACACAAACCCGCGGGCTCTGGAGTCAAGATAGCTTGATTTTTAGCCAGGATATTATTAACATTGATGACCCATTGTCGCTCAATGGAAAAAGCATTTACCACTCAACTAAACATCATTTATGCAGCAGTGCCTCTGGAATTTAGGCTTGCCATTTGGGTGCTCTGGCATCCAGACTGGCAGGCCGGTCTAAAACCAACTTGCTGTCATCCTGACACAGTCAAGAGGACATTAAACAAGTCTATTATCACCTCAACAAGGTTGAGAAATGCTGGAATACCCTTATAGAAGAGTAGAGAACCAAGACCAAAAAGCTTCCCTAAAGCACCACATACAAAGAGATGAAGGAGGACTTGAATTGGTGCATTTGAATATTAGAGGATGAGAATAAGCTTTTCTGAACATACCAATCATCTGCTCATTAACAAATTCATGATCTGGACATCTGCATTAAAAACTTGGAGAACAAATATGTTTTTCTTAAAAGAAGAATCTATATGCCAAATTTACTCTAAGAATTACCCTGGAGGACATGGATTAACTTCTCAATCTTCTCTAGGACCAAATACATTGACGTAAATGGGAAGTTGGAAAGGGTGGTTAGACTGGCAGGTAAAACTGCTTCCAGCCTAGTGCACTTTTTGATTTTTGAAACCTGTACTGGCTAGAAAAATTCTCAGTGTGGTATATTTGTCCCAAGGTCAACCCACCTCGAATATTTTAACATATTTAAATGGGAATTTAAACAGAGTGACATAAGGACTAAAATTACCAAATCTGAAGCATCTGGAGTACACGTCATTACAAAATTGAAGGCACTATCTTTAAGCTAACGTTCAAGGATAAGTTACACCAGGAGAAGGGATATCACATCTTTCCTCTACATCTATGAGGCCACAATGGAAGTTGAACCAATCATTAGGTTAAAAATATAATATCTTGTTCAAGCAGTATGGCTCAAGAGGCTATAGTGCCTCATATGGATGAACTGCATATCTGGAGAGAAGTGAAAGAGGCGCTCATTAAAATATTGGATCAAAGCAGAACCTTAGTATGATGAAACAGTCCTTCAGGAGAATTGCACTACGCCAGAATGAAACATTTTTTAAATATGCTGATCACTTTTTATTGAGGCCCAAATGAGTTGACCTCAATATGATTACTTTGGACGATGCTGTAGCTGCCGTCACTGCTGGTTTACATAGTAACCCAACTTAGCCATGCACGTCACATCTGTCAAATGAAGCTTCAAATCTGTCCCAGATATTAAGGAAGCCCTACTCTATGTAGTTGACATACACAAGTCAGAGGACTCCTGAAAGGGCTCCATGAAACTAAAGTGTATACCATAGAGGAAGCAAAGATTTAGAAGGAGAAGAAGCCAAGATGCAATTATGGTAAGAAGAAAAACCATATGAGAATATATTTTAAGAAGAACCCTGCCCTTGCCAAGCAGGGAAAATGAATGCAGCTTAAGGTCAGGTACCTTTCAAGATGACTGACCCAAAATACCTAAAAACGAAACATTATTAACTACAAATCTCTCATAAATGAGAATGAACCCTGTGATGACTCTGAAGGGGGCATGAAGATACAGGCTATCACATTTTGGGTCACCCGCTGAGCTCACCATTACAGACTGCCTGAATGTTGAGAATATCGATGCTGTGCAGGTTTCAGAATGCACCTACCTCAGTCAGGTTATTAAATGTTTCATTATAGTTGATAAAGCCAGCAATGATGATTGGTACCTTGTCATAATTGATCTGACCCCTATCAAGCGTTCACAGTATTCTAGAGATCAAGAAGAAAAACCCCAAGATTTTTAGAAAGCTTAATGCAACGTTCCACCTTAAAGATGTGTTGGAATTTCAGTTGACCACATATCCAATCCATTGACTGATTAATCAATTTGATGATTAGTGGTTACAAGATGATATTTCAGCAATGGTTCCCGCCTGATATGTTAGTTGTAATTAATCAATGGAATAGATCTGATGATTGAACAATTAGTATTTTTTGTCAGGAATCATCTTGAAGTTACTGAGCAGGAATTTGACATGGGAGTAACACTTGACAGTTGAATTATTATAGGAGATCGTTCAGAGCAAACGGATGGGGAGTTTTCAGAAACTACCTAGGGTGTAACCTTATGTCAAATGGCAGAATTGTCATTGGGCAACAGGACTCAAATCAATTGGTATTGAGTTCCTGACACTAAAAAATTGGTCACAAAACACCAAGATCATGTTGCCTAAGAAAATCAAGGCAAAGATACCCGCCAATATTTAGAGCCTAAAACTCTTGGGTCAAACCATGAGGGGAACAATTAATTGATCCCAGTGGGCAGATAAAAAGTTGTTTGCTAATTATACTATAAACCCCAATAATTACCTAAAAAAAGCAGATCTAAAGCAGATAATAGCTTAGTTGTTTAAACAATCTGTTGTATAGCTTACTATTGGGATAAGAGTCCAAGGATTGGATATCCTTAGGTTATTATTATCAAATCTCCACTTGGCTCCACGTGAAGAGAATAGGGAATTGTTCTTTACCAGTACAGACATATCTTCAAGAAGAAGCACCTGTCTAGCATTGGACCCTTTAATTAACATGTCTTTTGGGCAATCAACTTTGATAATAGTCTTCATATTATTATTTCCCCAGTTTATCAATTTCATTCAATCAAAGGAAGTGGTCAAGAAACTGTGCAGTTAAGATCAGGGAGCAGAAGTGGGTTATCATATAAGCGGCCCTGATTTTAACAATTGGTGCTCACTACAAGGGGTAATTGAGTTGTCAAAAGCCATTTTCAATCCACAATGTCTTATAAGTGTGAGCTTTGGAAACTCTGGACGAAGTTGCAGACTTTCAAATAAGAATGTGCTTAGCTCAGCATCTTAAGCCAATGCTAATACCTTGGAGGAGCGTGAAATCAAAGCGGAAGAAATGCACAACCAAGTTAGGAATGTGAATATTGACCTTTGTGGAAATGGTTCCTTTTTGAATAGGAAAAAGGGTGAACTTATTAAGTAAGTTCTATTCCAAAAACTGAATGTGAAGCAGACCAAGAACATATCCAATGGATTCATGATGAGATGGAGAAAATGACAAAGCGTATTAAGGTGTTAGAAAATCACAAATTTGATTGTGTGCAATTTGAAGCAAATGAAGCTGATGAAAATACATGCAAAACTCCAAGCATAAAGACACCTCTACCCCAGGATATGCCTAAATCGATTGCTGATTTGTCAGAAAAGACTTCCAAAGCTACACCTATTGCTAATCAAGCCATAAGATAGGAATTACCTGTGTGTGGAGTGACAGAGGAGTTTTAGAATACTCCAAAATTTCCTACCTTTAACTGGGATAACGCGCCTGCATTTTTCCTTATCTTTGAGATGACCATATTTGGTTATGTGGACCATCAGAAAGCGTGACTGTAATAAACTGTCTTAACACTGAATCCAGACCTGGTGCTACCTCACCTCAATGGGGACAGCTGGTCATACGCTGAGGCAAAAAGCAGTGATCATGTTGGAGTTTGGCAGTCCTACTTGGATGGCGAATTGCAAATAGGAATTTATGGGTATACAATTCTGTAAGGACGAGACCCTGGCTAGTTTTGCAAATCATTTCTACCAAGAATCTCAGACCTTGGCAGGGCATAGCGCTTACCAACTTTGATGCACAAATAGCCATGCAGGCGGCACTGCAGCCCTACTGGAAACTGCATCAAATTATGGCAGTGGCACTAATAACCCAAACAACAAATCTCACTCATGGTGGACCATCTGAAGATGCTTAGAGACACTTTCAAAGCTCCTGATAGCACTTTTAAAATGATCCAACGAAGGCTTAAAATATTGTCAAATTTGCTGAACCCTTTAAAGAGTCTGAGATTTGAAGCATGATGGGAATTAAACTTGAAGCTCAATAAACAGGTAAACAAAACTTCAATTTGCAACTTCCAATGTGGGATAATTGGACATGTAATTGACCAGTGTCAGAATAAAAAACTGAAGGATCAAATTAATCTTGTTCAGACTAAGGAAAAAGGTTCTGAGCAAGGAAAAGAAACAGTAGTCTAGTCAAGGAACGTTCTAGTACTACTGATAAACATGTCCCACCTGATATAATGAATGACAATATTGACGCAACTGGTCAATTTGTGGGCAGAATGCGCCTGATCCGCTCCACAAGGTGGTCAACATTGATGTTAGCGTGATTACTTGATCCAAAGATAAGGGGATCGACCCCAAAATTGGCAAAAAGGTTGCTCAGCCATATGCGTGACAATTAGCAGAGAAAATAGATCCGCAGAGAGCCATTAAAAAATTAGAGAAACGAAGTTGGATGAGGCGTATGTTTCTTTATCCTTAAGCGCTATCAAGGAATCATTCCCTGCTTTATCCACTCAAATAATTCACAATCTTAAATTGGCAAATAATGCCACTATCCATTCAGTAAATACCTTATTGCAATACTCAGAGTGGTCATATGCCAATATTCTAGTTAATAGTATAGGATTACAAGCAATAACTGACAGTGGAGCGCCAATCAACGTCATTTCAACCAAATTAGTGAAATTCTTGAAAATCTCATCAGATTCGAGCATTAAAAGAGTATTGAATGGCTGTACCAGACATCACCATCTCATGTGAAGCCTGTAGTATACTACCATTTCAGTTTGGATTGCTGGTGGTGTCAGCTCTTGCTATAGTGCTGGCCAATCCAAATTATGATATTTATTGGGATGGATTTCCTGATGAAGTTTGGGGTGAAATGCAATTTTGAAGAAAACACTCTAACAATATTGGGGCAGAAGTTGTTTTTGGTGTACCAGCGGAAGGGATAGATTCGACTTACAAAGAGGAATAATTTTGTCAAAATTGATTTATAATGATGGTATTATACCCATTCACTATATGTAGTTGGACAAAAATGGAAAGCAATGCTAATGGAAATTATGGAGAATCATGGAACCCTTTAATGATAAATGCAATGACACTATTCCAAAGGAGCTTAAATTATAGTTAACACCAGGTTAATGATTGAACTCCCAGAACAGCTATATGGGGAAATTGTCAGTCTATGGTGAAAATTAAGGATTGAACCGTGGGTGGCACCAGGGATCATTATGTCTGTCACAAAGAAATATGAGTGCTCTTATCCAATCTGGGAGAGAAACCAATGAAAATTGAAAAGAATCAGATCATCGCTTATCTACACCTGCTCTTGACAATGGAACTTAGTGCCTTTAATGATTTTGGATCATTCTCTGAGATGGTATTGCCGGCAGAAACTGCCAAAGGCATCAACTTATTAGTGGACTGTGTGCAGCTAGCCAATTTAAGCAAAAATCAGCAAGAGGATGTGCTCCAATTATTTGAAAAATAGTGGGAGATATAAGATCAGAATGATCATGACTTTAATGTGCAAATAACGTACTCCAAAAATTCTATACTGGGGAATACTCACCAATAAGAAATGAGACTGCCCAAAGGTTAAGAGTTGGTGAAGCAGAGGTCAGTGATGAAATTAGCAAAATAATGGAATATGGGTTACTCATTCTGTCAATAAGCCCATGGGTGTTTTCAATCCTTCTGGTAAAAAAGAAGGATGGATAAAATTAAGTAGTGATTGATTATCATCAATTAAACAAGATCACTAAGAAAGACTCCTATCCTCTGCCCCAAATCAATGACATGCTTGATTGTCTGGAGGAGGCAAGATACATTTCACCTATGGACCTGATTTTGGTATATTAGCAAATCAATTTGACAAAAGAATAACAGAAAAATATGTGATGATTACTGCACAAGGGTTATATCAGACTACCAGAATGCACCAATATTTATAAAATAGGTTGACAACTTTCCTGTGGGCTATGGATCTGCTATGCAGTGTCTTGCATTATCCTGCTTACTAGTATACTCAGATAATTTAACATCTTTATCAGAACCTTCACCGATCATTTAAAGCATCTGGAAGAAGTTTTTTGGTTTGCAATGGCGAATCTAAAAGAAAGCTGAGAAAATGACATTTTTCAAAAAGATATAGAATACTTAGGGCTTGTCTTAAATTCTAATGGATTACAACTGCAACCCATGAAGATAGAAGCTATCAAACAGATGTCAAACACAAAAGTTTTTGGGATATTCAAGGCTTTCTGGTTATAGTCAGAAACTATTTACAGTTCATTAAAGTCTTTGCTAGAATTGGCAAACCTTTTTTCCACCTACTCAAGGATTTGAATACAATTTATGTGAAACAATGAGGCACAGAAGTCATTTGATAAGATCTGTGACTATCTCATGAGCAGCCCAGTGTTGAAATAGCCAATTTTTTCAGAAATTCATAATCCAAGCAGATGCCTCATTAACAGAAATTGGAGCCGTTCTAAGTCAAGTAGATGACAAAATGGAAGAACATCCAGTAGCATATTTGAAAAGCACCCTGTCATCATCTGAAAGAAAGTATACGGTAACAGAGCAAGTGTGCCTGGTGGTAATCCATGCCTGTAGGAAATTTTGAGTCTACGTAAATGGGATGCACTTTAGAGTCATAACTTATCACTTTTCCCTGTGCTGGCTTCACAATCTGAAGGAATTAGAGGGCCAATCTGCATTCTGTACTTTAAAGCTGAAAGCATATGACCTCAAAATTATTCATGGGGCAAGAGCAGCGCTCCAAAATGGCAACAGACTGTCTCACTTGCCATTTTTGTTCAAATGATTTATTATCAGGCCAATGCGCTATTTTAGAGGATGATCATTGGTGATATTGTGGATGAACCCCAAAAAATTAGGAGCATGCTATGAAAGGCAATGGATAATACCAAAACCAAGAATGACCAATTATCAAAACAATTAGTAGAAAACGGATTTTATTTCCAAAACCATTGGAATGTGCAGAAATCATTTGAGTTGCTCATAAGGTCATCAGCCATGATGACCTAAAGAAGACAGTGAATCATATTCGCCAGTACTATTACTGGAAACAATCAACTATGATGTCACAGACTATATAGCCTGTTGTGTGGAGTGCTAAATTCACAAGCTGCACAAGAATGTTGCGGGGTACTGGCTAGTACGCCCTGGTTTTGTGTGGCACATGGTGTTCATAGAAGTTATGGGACCATTGAGTGTCAGTACTGGAGATGTGAATTACATAATTGTTGCGGTAGACCATCTCACCAGATGGGTTGAAACAAAGAGGTTAAGTAGAGTGGATGCAATGAGTATGGCGAAGTTTATATTGGTTCAGGTGATCCATTGGCACAGGTGTCCTCATGTTATCCTTAGTGACAATGTGGCTAATTTTACATCTTATGTGATTACCAGGCTAAACAATCTAATGGTAATATGATTAGTTTTCTATTTCATATTAGCCAGAAACAAATGGGATGGTGGAAAGAGTAAATGCAACTCTATCCTCAAAGTTACAAAATTTAGTCAGGGGGAAAATTACCACTTGGGGAGCATATCTGAGTTCAGTCAAATTTGCTTACAATATAAGATACCATTTGGCAACATTAAATGCTGTTTGAACTTTTATATGGGCCTAAGGCCACATTGCCGCCAATATTGTATACCGCTGTGGAGCTGCTTTGGTGATGAGCACCAAGAAATATCTATCCCAGCTGGCCAATATCCTGATTGAATTACGATCTTGAGAATTTGAAATGGTGATGAAGAGAAAGATCAATGCAAAGAAAAAAACAAGAATTGCCCTGCAATGAAAGAATATCATATGGATAATAGGATAGCCTATTGCAATACCCATGGGTTTGGGAGGAAAAACAAGTTGGAATCCTTATGTATGTGACCATTTGAAATTATTGCTAAGTCATAAAAGATGCCTATACAATTAAGAATATTGATGATGATCAAATAGTTAATAAAGTCCATGCAATAATTAGAAGTATTGGACTTAGGAAAAAATATAATAAAATAAAATATATGAAAAAAGATAAAAAGATGAAAAAATGCATAAAAAATATATAAATTCAAAGTTATAAAAAACAAATTAATATTCTTTTCATGGTGATGCATCTGACAATATTCCCACCTACCAAGTGTGGAGGAAGGGGAAACCATTATGGAATGAGTCCCAAGTGTTGGCAGGATCAGGATGGGCTGAAACTAGATCCGCTGGAATAGTCCCAATTAACAAGTTGTTGGGAGACCAGCTTAAGTTGAAACTTAGTCCACCATGAGTAGCTTAAAAACGATAGTGTAGGACTCAGTAAGGCCAGCTGAGAAGATCCTGAGAAAGACAAGAGTCATTGAAACCTGTTCTGGGATTAGTACAGGTTGACTGAGGAAGTCACTGAAACCCGTCCTGGGGCTGGTAGAGGTTGAATGGCAAGTCACCATTGGGAACCCGTCCTGGGGTTTGTACAGGTGAACCAGTTCATCTCACTGCAATGAAGCCTAAATTGGTATTGGTGTGACATGATGTCGTGGGAACCATGCTCAAGAAGAGGTAGAAGTGGGTAGTAATCAAGGGCAAGAAGTTGCAAAGCTAAGCAAAGCATGAGGGGCGTTGAGTGCGGACAGAGATGAACTCTACTAGGCCATAGAGATATTATGTCTGAATATGATCACAGCCTGAGGCGGCTTTCTTCCCTGAGGGTTCTATCTTCTGCTGAATAATCTTGTCAACTGGGTGATGTGTTGGAATTTTAAATGGCCACATTATCCAAACCATTGATCAATTAATCAAGTTGATGATTGGTGGTTACAATCTGATATCTTGGTGATGGTTGCCAACTAAAGTGTTAGTCATAATTAAATGATGGAAGAGATCAAATGATTAATCGGATTATTATTTTTTGTTGAGGATCATACTGATGGTATTGAGCAAGAATTCAATGAGGAAGTAACACCCAACAGTCAAATTATTATAGGGAATCATTCAGAGCGAACAGATGAAGAGTTGTCACAAACTACATAGGCAATCTAATGCTTGTTTCAAATGGTAGAATTGACATTGAGCAACATGACATAATTCAATTGGTATTGAGTTTCTGACACCAAAAAATTGTTCACCAAACACCAAGATTATGTTACCTAAGAAAATCAAGGCAAAGATACCCGCCAAGGTTCAGAGCTAAAACTCAAGGGTCAAATCATGAGGGAAACAACTAATTGATCCCAGTGGACAGCTGAAAAGCTGTGTGCTAAACATACTATAAAACCTCGCAATTTTTAACTAATAAAAGAAAATACAAATCTGAATTAATCTTAGTTTTTTATACATTGGTTGTATAGCTTACTCTTGGGTTAAAAGTGCAAGGATCGGATATCCTTAGGTTATTGTTATCAAATCTCCACTTGGCTCCATGTGAAGAGAATAGGGAATTGTTCCCTACCAGTACAAACATATCTTCAAGAAGAAGAAGCACCTGTTTAGCGTTGGACCCTTTACTTAATGTGGCTTTTAGAAATCAACTTTAAAAATATTCTTTGTACTATTATTGCCCCAGTTTATTAATTTTAGTCAATCAATGCAAGTATTCAAGGATCTGTAAAGTTGTGATCAGGGAGCAGAAGCGATCTATCATCTAAGCGGCACTGATTTTTAACAAGTTGTTAGCCCTCTGTAAAAATTTTACTCTCAGGAGTTGATTTTTGGAGGTCAACCCTAGTAATCTTTCTACTGCACAGGTTCAGTTTCCTTGTGCACCTCGCGTTGTAAGAATATATATAATCTGATAATAGTATGATGACTATTATCTGTAGTCAAATTAGAATTATCTTCAGACCCAACGCTTCAGCTGGTATTTCTGATAAATCTGAATATCGCACTCTTAGGGATTCACTCCCTATAGTCCTGTACACTCAATCTTTGTTAAGATCCTCTGATGACAGTCCCCTTCAGCCCAACACATAGTTGGCAGCAATCCATTAGCCATGGTTCCCTTTGTCTCTAGATCCCCGCTCAGATCTCTATTCTTCTCTGAGAGTCTACCAATTATTGCCTTCTGCAATAATATCCTTGAGATGGAATCTTCACGCTGGATGCTGATAGTCTGACTATTACTGAATCTACAGTCAAACTAATAAGGTTCTTTATTGGTTCTTTCCTGACTGTAAACTTGTGTCAATCAGTGAGTATTTTCAGTGTATTATACTGTTTTCTACTTGAGTGTGTTTGAGTGTGCTCTTTATTATAGTAAATTCTAGGGAATTTATAGGGGATTTGGCTGTCTAACCCTCGGTTGACAACTCTTCAATGAAACAGCAGCCATTGCCATTAAATCAACCTTCCTCATCTTGGCAGCGATGGTCTTCCCCATCCTGACTAGGATTCTGACATTAGACATCCTCAAGACCTCAAACAAAAGAGTCAGAAATGTATCCTTAACATTTTCCTCTCAATCCAAGAGAATCATCCATAATTGGCTAGCAATCAATCAATTCACTAGTTGCAGGCGGCATCACTCGCCTTGCAACTCATTAAACATTCCCAATCAGTCAGTGATGAAACCTGACCAATACCAATCAGTACACCTGATATTTAATTACTATCAGATGCCCTTATTTTGTCAGCCACTCAACCCGATGAGATATTAGGTATTCATCCGGATTGATCCCTGACAGATATGACCAGATAAATATCTTAAAATCCCCTGAACATAGTTCCTCTGAAATTTGGGTTGAATGATTTCCAATTATATCGCCTTAGGGAATTTTTCCCCCTAGCAATACCAGGTAATCTAGCAGGCTGGGAATATGGGCAAAAATTTCAACACCCACCCACTGAAGTTTTAAGGGAAAAATACTTAAAAGTGGAGGTGGTAATTCAGAAGGTTTGTGTCATAGCTATCTTAGATATGGGATCACCCATCATTGTTTTTTCATCCTGACTAATTAAGAAGATCAAGCTCGCCCCAAACCTTGAATACAC
Source organism: Massospora cicadina (assembly GCA_022478985.1). NCBI lineage: Eukaryota > Fungi > Entomophthoromycota > Entomophthoromycetes > Entomophthorales > Entomophthoraceae > Massospora > Massospora cicadina. Next base: position 46,495 of record JAKSZP010013407.1, read on the forward strand.
TCAAGAGTATAGTACCGCCAGTCTGAATAACACCAAGGCAATAGGTGCTTAATCAGCTTTGCGAATCTGAGTTGCCAATCTAGTTTTCTCAGCTCCCTCAGTTGTTATAGACAATAGTAATAATATATGCTTTTTAGGCTGCAGTTTATGATCAAATATGAAGGAGTTATCAAACTAAAAGAAGGATTCTTATCACTTCTCAACCATAAAGTTCCCCTTGAAGTGGATTATAATGACGCTTGAAATCAAGATTATTTCATAATCACATGACATCATAGTGGGGACCAACCCCAAGGATAAGGCTGGGCGCCAGAAGGCCCATAAGGTGAAGTTACAGGCCCTCCCTGACCTGAGGCATACACTAGACCAACGCTGGGTATGGGAAAAATATGCACAGGTTGGTACTAGTGAGGTGCCAAATGACCAGCCCCTTATGATGTCCCAGGCGTTGAAAAAAATGGTCTATGTAATGAACGCAGATGGTTCAGTTTAGTTTGTCAAGGAACGGGGTTTTGAAACCCATTCCATTTATGAAATCACACGTTCAGGTCAAATCCAACTTTAATCAATTACATGAGTGAAGTCAGTTTTGGCGTATTCTACCAATCTGGATGGTAGCATGTGCCTATTGGTGGGTCAGTGCTTGGGTCCACTTATGCAGACCCCTTAATCCCCTGTTGCAGTTTAAGTATGTTTTCTCCAACCAACATTCCTTGTTGGTTAACTTCCCAAATTAAACATTTTCCTGTTTACATTTTTATTTTTATGATATTTTGAATGCTCCTGTGCGAGAACCTCTTTGAGAAGGTCTTGCGCTCTGTTAACCTTGTCTTTGTAAATACACTACAACTATCCTCTAGTGCACCATTGGCTCTCCCAGGTTCCCTCCAACCTGGGTCACCCCCCCCTTTCTCTTTGTGCAATGCGTCACTTTTGGTGGGTCTTTTATTATAAGTCTCATACTTCTATATCTAAGTTGTTATTGCTCCAGCACCCTCTGCTGGGCTCCAATAACTTTAGCACTAATGGCTAGTTCCCTGGCGTTGGCCTTGTGCACTCGTGCACTACCACGCTGGGAACAGGAGAGTTATCAGACAATCTCCTTACATTAGTAAACCAACCACCTAAAATTATGTGCACAAATCTTTTTCTGTGTGGGACTTTTCCAGAGTGGAAAAGGTGAGCGCCGGCTGAGGGCCTCAGCTGTGGTCAGCCGCAACACTGTTTCCCCTTTTTCCTGAACATTGGAGCAACTCAGCGTTATTATGGTTGCCTTCAACTGGAAAGTATCCACCCTTCATGCTCATACCTGGTGGATACGGATGCTTCGATGTCTAAAAGTCATGATTTCCCAGCTTTCCACCAAAATAATCAATTTCCATTCAAATAAATGATTTTCCTTTGACAGCGCGTTCAGACAATGCTGACAGAATTGGCACAGATAGGCCTGGGGGTGTTGACCTTGGATAACATTGGTCATTCTGTTTCAGTTAGGAGAATAGGGTTGTTTGCATCTGAAAACGCGTTTTATGATGATAATCTTATCCAAACCTCTGAGCCGTTTCTTAGCTTTTATGGATTGAATGAGAACTCTATTCCAGTATATCAAATAACCCCTGAGAACCCTCGTTTGACCCCTTCCATAATCTAGGGCACTCAGGAAGCAGAGAAAGTTTTTTGTTTAAAATATGATAAAGTATATGCACCTGCAGAAGGCATTGTGGGGTATGTGGCCTCAGTATTAAGAGTGGCCAACTATTCCTCCCCTTTTGATTCAAAACATACTCTGATGGCTTGCTTGAGCCATAGGAAGAATTTTTAATGAGTTGTTGTCATTTTCTACCATAAATAAAGACCATTCCAAATATTTTCTACTGACTGCGACCCTCTCCTCCCCTTTAGGGAAGTTCACCACTACTATTTTGATGGATACTGGCGCCTCTGAAAACTTTATGGATCAGAGCCTAGCTGACTACCTTGGACTGAGTTACTTCCCAGATGGTATGGCTATGGGAGGGGCGTCCCAAGGTATTCCCACTCTGGAGATCATTGGGACAGTGGACTATCAGGTTGGCAAGTACCACTTGTCTGATCACTTCAGAGCGGTCAAAAACCTCCTGTTCCCTATCATTTTGGGGGTGGAGTGGTGGCGAAAGTTTGACTTTAGAACCAAACTGAAGAGAATACCCTCTCTCTCACCGTGAAGGATGGTCACACCTTAGTAATGCCTTTGTCAGAAGATAATGCCCAAGGCGAATTGCCCCACTGGCCCCACCTTCCCCCTTATAGCCTTGCCTTATTGCGGAAGCCCTCAGTGGAAGTTCCTATACCTTTTTGCTTAAAGGGTTTGGAATCCTATTTTGATGCAGAATCCGCTAACGCACTCCCTGAGCACTCTGAGATTTGATTGTGACCTCAAGCTCACTGTGGATCTGGTGTGTATATCTTCCCCATTTACCTATTGACTGTCCGGGAGGAAGAGGCGTTGGATGTGTGGGTGAAGGAACAGTTAACCAAAGGTGCGATTTTTCAGCGTACCTCTCCTGTATGCTCTCCACTTATCTTTGTTGAGAAGTCTGATGGTACTCTGCGCCCATGTGTGGACTATGGAAACCTTAACAACGTCACTGTACCAGATCTACATACCATCCCTTTGGACTCTCAGATTGCGCGCTATGTGGAGAAAACTAAGGTCTTTTCCAAGCTGGATTGCCTCAATGCATTCAATCAGATTCTTATTAAAAAGGGAAAAGAGTGGTTGACCGCCTTCCATACCAGAAAAGGGATTTTCCAGTTTCAGGCCATGCCCTTTGGGCTTAAGAATGCCCCTGCCATCTTTCAACGCCTTGATGCAGCATTGGTATACTTGTTAGGGGTATGCGCGGTTGCCTACATGGATAATATCCCGGTGTTTTCCCCTGATCAGGAGACCCATGCGGTACAACTTCGGCAAGTGGTTGAGCAGTTAAAGGCAGCCATCCTTACGCTGAAGATTAGCAAGTGCGAATTCTTCAAGTCCCAGGTCACTTTTCTGGGCAACGTTGTGTTTGACCAAGGACACATGATAACTCCAGACAAGGAGAAGGCAATTCGTGAGTGGCCAACCCCTACTTCAGTAAAAGAATTGAGGAGCTTTCTTAGGATGTGTACGTTCCTCAAGAAGTTCACACCAAACCTTTCTGAGGTGGCAGCGCTCTTGTATAGGGCTAGTGGTGCAAAAGTGCTTCAGTGGTCCCCCGTTTTGGAGGATGCTTTCCAAGCTGTGAAGTGCACCCTGTTGTCCACGACCATCCTTTATCATGGTGACGCTTCCAAAGAGTTCATTGTGTCTACTGATGCCTCCAACTTCACCATAACGGCTGCCTTGTTACAAGTAGGCAAAGATGGGATAGAGCATCCAGTGGGATATTTTTCCAGGAAAATGTCTCTGCCTGAGTTGAATTATGCCGTTTATGACAAGGAGTTACTATCAGTGGTGGAGGCGCTAACATATTGGCGTCACCACTTGCATGGCTCTACCCAACCATTCCACGTACATACAGATCACCGTGCCTTGCTGTACTACCGCGCCCCTCATGTCTTAACCCCACGGCAGACCTGTTGGCATGAGACCTTTGCCCAATTTGCATTCATGTATGAGTTCACCAAGGGCAGGGATAATGGTTTGGCGGATGCTTTGAGCTGTGACCCTGCTTTAGCACCTGATCCCAAGGAGGTAGAAGTTCACAACACACAGGTTATGATTCAACTAAGTAAAATTCTGACGCAACTTCCCTCTCTCCTGGCCAACGGGCCAGAGCTTGCACCTCTGAAAAATGCGGAGTAATATAGTATTTTCAGGAAGGTAGTCCTTTCTCAGCTGCTGGCAGCCAAATATACTATTTTACTTGCTAAGTGCGAGTTGAATCAAGAGGATCTCTCCAGAGGCTATCAAATGAAGGATGAGATGGCGTGGTTTCAGGGGGCCTATGGGTTCCTGCTGGCCCACTTCGCCTGGAAATCATCCAGGATCATCATGATGGACTCACTGTTGGTCATCCTGGTAAATCAAAGATGTCAGAGTTAATATGACACACGTACAATTGGTAGGGCTTGCTGCTCAGGTTGGGCGGTATTGTAAGGAGTGTTTGATCTGCAACCAAATGAAGCCAAATTTTCAATATTTAGCGGGGTTGTTGGTAACAGTTCAGAAAGCTGAAAGGCCCTGGACTTCCCTATCGCTGGATTTCATTGTGGAACTGCCCATCTCTGATAGTTACAATGCCATCATGGTAGTGGTGAACCGTTTTACAATTTTTTCTCCCTTCGTTCCTTGCAGAACAACAATAACCGCAGCTGAGATGGCCAGGCTCTTTGTCACGCATGTGTTTGCGTTCCATAGAAATCCCCAAGAATTATCAGTGAGTGGGGACCCCAATTTACCTCCATCTTTTTTAAAAGTTGTGTAAGACTCTTCGGATTTGCCCTTGCCATTTGACTGCTTATCACCCTCAACCAGATGGGCAGACTGAGCGAGTGAACCAGTGCTTGGAGCAGTTCCTGCAGTGTTACACCACCGCGGATCATTCAGATTGAGCGTCTCACCTTCCTATGGCCCAATTTAGTTACAATAACACATTTCATTCTTCAATTAATTGTTCCCCTTTTTTTGCCAGCCATGGCTTTAACCCTGCCTTTAAAATGGAGCCCAGCTGTGGGTCTAAGGCCGAAGCAGTGGTGGACTTTTCCAAGATAATCAATAATGTCCACCAGGGGGTTTTTACAAGCTTGGAGGCGGAAATGCAAGTATATAAGGAGAACACTGATGGGAAGCACCAAGTGGGTCCTACGTACAAGGAAGGGGATCTCATAATGCTTGATGCTCGTAACATCCCTATTAAGCAGCCATGCAAGAAGCTGGGACCAAAGAGGATTGGTCCTTACCGCGTTGTTAGAAAGGTGGGCCATGCCTCATACCAGCTAGATCCCCCCTTCATTTTGGATCTCTCTTTTTTCATGAGAGCAAACTGACGTTGTTTGTGGGTCCCTCACCAGAGACTCCTGAGGCCTATCTCGTGGATGGGGCGCCAGAATGGGAGGTGGAAGAAATAGTTGCCTCCCGCCGCGTTAAAAGAAGACTGGAGTACCTGGTATTCTGGAAGGGCTTTGACGCTGCGAGAACAGTTGGATTCCAGCGTGCAACTGTATGCATGCCCAAGATCTGATTAAAGCCTTCCACAAGCGTTTCCCCCAGGCTGCTGGATCTCAACCCAAACTGACCATTGCCACCATGAAGTTGTCCCCTGCCCACAAGAATTTTTCCCTTGCACAAGCCCCTGGAGGGGGGTTGAGCCCCATTGGGAGGAGAGGGTAATGTCATGGTCACATGAAATCATAGTGGGGACCAACCCCAAGGATAAGGCTGGGCGCCAGAAGGCCCATAAGGTAAAGTTGCAGGCCCTCCCTGACCTGAGGCATACCCTAGACCAACGCTGGGTACAAGCCAAGTATGCTCAGGCTGGTACTAGTGAGGTGCTTAATGCCCAGCCCCTTACAAAGTCCCAGGCATTGAAACGAATGGTCTACATAATGAATGCAGATGGTTCAGTTTGGTTTGTTGAGGAACGAGGGTTTGAAACCCATTCCATTTATGAAATCACACGTTCAGGTCAAATCCAACTTCAATCAATTACACGAGTGAAGTCAGTTTTGGCATATTATATCATTATAGATGATAGCATGTGCCTATTGGTGGGTTGGTGCTTGGGTCCACTTATGCAGACCCCTTAATCCCCTGTTGCAGTTTAAGTATGTTTTCTCTGACCAACATTCCTTGTTGGTCAACTTCCCAAATAAACATTTTCCCATTTGCATTTTTATTTTATGATATTTCAAACACTCCTGTGCATGAACCTCTTTGAGGAGGTCTTGCGCTCTGTTAACCTTGTTATTGTATTTACACTACAGCTATCCCCTAGTGCACCGTTGGTTCGCCCAAGTTCCCTCCAACCTGGGTCACTTATCCCCTTTCTCTTTGTGCACTGCGTCACTTTTGGTGGGTCTTTTATTATAAAACTCACATTTCTCTGCCTAAGTTGTTATTGCTCAATCACCCTCTGCTGAGCTCCAATAACTTTAGCACTAACGGCTAGTTCCCTGGCGTTGGCCTTGTGCACTGTGCACTACCACGCTGGGAACAGGAGAGTTATAGACACTCTCCTTACAGATTACTTTTGTCTGGCTGAGTACCATGTTTCCACTTTACTTTCTGAGATATTCTACCTCTGGAAAAACATGAAAAATCTACCTGAATCAGTAGATGCACAAGAGGACATACCATTTTATGCCACAAGGAGCTAAAAATAAACCAATAGAACATAGATTGGTTTTACCAACATGACTTTGAGTATAGCCCAAACTTTTTGCTAAACATTCCTAGTGCTGATGGAGTAAGTGGGTTTGAAACAAGTGTTTTTCCAAAAGTCCTCAATCCAGCCATCAACAACCTATTAAGTTATTACTTGGGAAATTACCCAACTAGGATTTCCTAGTTAATAAACATCAATAGATTGGCAAAAGCTATTACTTCCCATTGTTAAGTTAATAAGGTACATTCTATTGGTAATCGCCTTGATTTTGACCTATCTCCAACAATCTAATTTGTACTATCCATAAGTCTGAATCTCCAATAAGTTAAACCAGGAGGAACATATAAAAGTACCCAATTACTTAAAGACTATCAAGATGTTTTCTCTGTCAGATTTCAACTGTCACATGAAAGCCTAAACACATAAATAAAAATGATGGATATTCAACCCCTATATAATCAAAGCCATGTAGGAAGTCAAAGATAGAGGAGCAATAGATGATGACTGAGCTAAAGCAATTATTAGATGTCAATTTACTTGTGCCCTCTCTGAAACCATGGTTGTCTCTAACGTTACTCATAAAGAAAAATGGTGGTCAAAGAATATTGATGGATTACAAGAAGCTCAACTGTCTCACTAAAAATAACAGCTATCTGATTCCAAGGATTGATGATGCTCTGGCCTTACTACCCATCTCAGATTTCTTCTCTGTGATGGACATTACCAGCAGTTATTAGCTTATGGATTTATCGCCAGAAGACCAAAAAATGTGCATTGATATGCCCAGAAGGATTATTCTATCTTATATGGCTCTCACAGGGTTTATGCAATTCTCCCACCTCATTTCAAAGAGCAATGGATCACATCATGCAAGATCTCAAATTCAGCTGTGTGATCATATACTAGGTATCATAATAGTATTTTCCAAAACCTTTACTAACCATATGGACCACCTCAAGTTATTTTTCCAGTGGCCAAGAGAGACCCATATTGGATTAAAATCTGCAAGGTATACCTTTTTCTAACAGGAACTAGAATTTTTAGGACATGTCATATTGTAGGAATGAATTTAACCCTTGTATGATAAGGTTGAAGCAATCTCCAAGGTTCCTGAGCCAAAGAGCCTTCAGACATGCAGTTATATTTAGGATGATGGGATATTATCATCAATTTATCCTAATTCTAACTCAATGAAACTCAAGTTTGACTGCTTGCCAAAAACAATCCTTTCATATGAAGCATAGAGCAACAAACTACATTCAAGTTTAATGAAGAGTTTGTTGAAGAGATGATTTATTTTATCACACCTAGACTGTGAGAAGCCATTCAATCTATTTACTGACACCTCCAACTTAGTTTTAGGTGCCATGATATATCAATTGGATGATGAAGGCATTGACCACCTGGTGTCTTATTACAGAAAAACGCCTTCCAAAGCTGAGAAAAATATATTATCATGGAGAAAGAGTGTTTAGTTGTTCTCCTAGTGGTAAAACATTTCTGGCCTTTATTGTATGGTATAATTTTGTATTGTTGTTACAGACCACGCTTAAAAATTGCTTCAAAATATAAAAGATCTAACAGGAATACTAGCCCAATAATCTCATAAACTTAAGCACAATAACATTATTATTATTTTTGAGCTGGGATGAAGCACATTTATGTAGATGAACTAACTAGATTTCCCCTACTATATTTAGGCAAGGACAAAGTTGAAAAATTACATGACCTACTCATGAAGCCAGACTCTCAGGAGGAAGAAGATGAACCAGCTCAGAATATGCTAATATGAAGTGCTCAAAATATGAAGTTTCTTGATGGATTACTTTACAGGAAAAGTTATAATTGACTGGCTATCTTACTTATGACCTTTGGAATGGGTACCGGTTATAATGGAAGCCCACAATACCTTAGGACATGGAGGATCCAGAAAACTTACAAATAGATCAAGGATCACTACCTTTGGGAATAAATACTATGCCCTGTAGTGGAAGTCTTAGACGCTTGCATCACAGTAAAAAGCAGAGCTGCATAAGTCCAAGTACAAGTATCAGCCCATGACCCCACAGCAGCCATTTCATACCACCAGTTTAGAAGTTGTGGGTCCATTACCTGAATCCACAGGAGGGAATCAATATCCTTGTAGGGATCAATCATTTACAAAATGGGTTGAAGCAATATCCATTTCCATGCAGACTTCTAGAGCTACTACTAACTTTTTGTATCAAAATATATTTTAGGCATGACTTCCTGCAGGTATTGATATGTGATAATGAAAAATAAATTTGTTAAATTTTTTTAAAAACCTTAGCCATATATTTAAGAACCCACAACCTAGCTATTGCCTTACAATCTTTCACCCAACGGGAATCTAGAAAAATGAATGAGAAATAGGTCTTAATATCAAGCAAGATGGCCACTACTGATCCATTAACCTGGGACTAATATCTCCTAAGTGCGTTGTTGGCTTACAGGATAAGTTTTATCAAATTATCAAAAAGTTTCCTTTCAAGGCCTTATATGGAAGAGAACCTTGAACCCCACTTCATTATCTCATTAAGTTACTTTGATAAACTTTAGAGCTTGAGAAAGCGCTAGTAGATTAGCCCAAAAGATTATACAACTTTAATAAGAGGCAATGACAAATCTAGTAAAGATGGTTACAAGAATAGGGCATGCAGTGAAAGACTTTCACAAATATTTACCCGCTTAGAGATTCAGGACTTAAACCTATGCTATTATGATTTTATAGCACCCCAAGAAGTTAAATTAATTTCCATATGGGATGGGCCATATGGTATAATTTATAAATGTGAAGACGATACTCAATAAAGTCCTTAAAAGACTGGAGTAATTATAAAACGCGCACATAGCTGATTCTTGAGTCAGTAATCATCTGCCAATATTCTTGAAGGGGGTGATGTCAGATATCCAGATATTAGACATGATGGGAAGAATGCTGAACATTTGGCTTTTACAAACAAATTGAAACCTAGAAGTAAGGGGGAGGTAAAAGAATTACCTTGATTAATCACCCATAAAAATCAATAACTAGAATGACTCAAATTGACCTTAAGAAAATTCCATCAGATTTTTTCAAGTCCAAAATGCTATAAGGTGCAATCCTGCCTAATAAAGATGAAGGATCATCAGTAAGTCATGTGAAAACTACTTAAGATGCCATTTGAGGCAGTAAATTACAATAAACCCACAAAAGGGTAAGAATCAAGAATCTTCCAAATGATCAATCCATGTGATAATAAGTCTCATCCAACTTGCTACATTAAACTTATAATTTTTCCCTATCAAAAATATGCTACAAAGGCATTAGACCATCTAGAATGCATTTCCTGATCAAGTGACTGTCCTTAAAGATTTCCCCCTCCATTGATTTTATTAATACTTTTCCTTCTGGATATATATTTTTAAATGAAACATATAAAAACCCCTGTTTTTATATAAAATGAAGTTATTCCATCAATTCTAATCTCCTTTTTTGGTACTTGACTTTAATAAGTCATTTCGCCATACTTACCATAGGAAGGATACTCTAGCTGATTAGAAATAAGTGGTGACTTAACACTATTTAAAATCTAAAAAGTTGTCATGCATCTTAGATGGTTTCAAGCATTGATTGTCAGGCTTCATGTCATAGCACCATCAAGTTTGAAACAGAAAACATACATCATAAAGGCTCACAGACAGTCAAAACAATCCTTACCACAGATATGACTATTGACAAGAGCATTAAAAAGTGGAAGTCAATATACACAGAGTCAAAGTATCATCAGTACTACATAATGGCGCTCAAGTCAACATTATTTCTAGCTAAGTTCCAAAAATTATTAAGATAAGAATAAGACATTAGTTATTAGGACAAGTTAAGAACTTCTGGGCCTGAGTCAACCAGAAACTAAGCTATTTCTGCACTATTTTGCAATTTGGATGCAATGTCTTGTCTACTCTAGCTGTGGTACTAGAGAACAAACACACGGTTTTTTCATAGATATACAGTTCCTAGTTGAGTTTGAAGGAATAATTGACTTCAACTAAAGTATAAACAGTTTTATAACTACCAGATGCCACTTGTGCTCCAAGACGAGGAGATGAAAGAGTGGAAGAAGCAGGCGTGTGTGGTCAAAACTGAGAATTTTATTTATTCAAACAGTATCCTGAAGACAATGGGAGCAGTCAGCTTGTCAGCCCTAGCTTGCTTAACTTGAGAGTCCAAATTGCTACTTAAGGTTACTGATCCACACAGATTATACACCAGGCAATCTTCTGAAGGGCCATAAGCATCCTTACTGTGGAAATCTCTTCTGATGCTACCTGACTTAGCATCAATTTCTTATTGAAACTGTTTGCACCCATGGCAAAATTTTTATTGACACTTTATGACATATTCTATTTTAAATTGGCCACCTCTGGACACAAGGGAATTCTATCCAACCTCTCTCTTGAAAGCTCAGCTCCAAAGTATCTGTTCAAATGAGTGTCTTGTTCTTCCAGAGCAGATCTCATACAGGCTACTGTATAACGTTCAGCCACTAATTCTGACTGGTTACTGTAAAAACAAATCACATAGACTGAAGTTAGTGAAACAAAAAGGATAAAATAAGTTCTTTAAGAAAAGTTTTTTTATTTAAATGATACTAGAGTCATCTTATACTATTCATAAAAATCAGGAAATTAAATGAGAATTGCAAAATAAATTGAGAATGTGGGTTGTGATATTAAAGCCTTCATGTTTCCCTAGTGAGTTGCATCTGACTTCCATTTTATTCAAGGCACCTTCTTTATTTTTTTCACATATATAAAAGCTCTGTCCTTTAGTAATTATCCCTGAACCAGGATTTTCTGGGGCTTTTTGTTCAGTCCTTGCTTCTGGGTTAAAGACTACAGTTCTGCCTAAGGTTCTTAATTCTTTACCCAATTTGGTATCATGCTAATTGGCTTCAGGTTCATTTGATGATAGTGTTTTGATGTAGCTTGCATCAAAATTTTGTACATTTACAAAATTGGTTGATTACTGCATCTAGTAATATTATCATGATAGGTTAATTTCTTCAATTGGGATATCTGGTTGGTTCAATTTCTTTTTTTAGTACTAGATGGGGTTGGTTCAATTTCTTCATCACTGTCCAATTAAAAATTATTTTGCTAGCGAATGTATAAAAGGGGGTCAAAATTCATAGTCTTCAACAGTGGCTATTTCAGGGAGATGACATATGAATTTTAAACTGTCCTGCCAGTAGGGATGCAAAAGCACCAAAAGGCAATCCAGAATGCCAGAGGCATTGACACCAAAAACGACGTTATATTGCACGGTAATATGGGTAATAAGTGAGTTTCAGTGTGTTGTGAGCATAAAGAGGAACCCAGCCATACCCAGGCTGTAACAACTCCAGACCCAGTGGGCCTTGTTGCAGGGAGTTGAACAATCAGACTAGCTGCCTTGGGATACTCTATGGGAGGGTTTTGCACCAAAACAGAGGCAAGGGGGAGGTTCTTCACGTGAAGTGGAGATAGATGTCTCACAAGGAATCCATATCCTGTTGGCGGAAGGCTTTAGCAATTAGTTTGAATTCCCAGAAGTTTTTTTTACAAAATATACCAAGTTGTCTACAGAAGAAGCTAATGTTATTATTATGACAGGTATTGCCAGCCAATTTAGGGCCTGACAGGTCACATGGTTAGCTCCATAAGGAGCTCACCAAGAAAAATTTGAGCTAAAATCAAAAATTGGGTACTCTGGATGGTTTTTAATAAAGAGTGAAGTTAAGAAAATTGACCAACAATTTCCTCAGTGTGTTAAAACTGTTTAAATAGTGGTTAATTTGGGGAATAAATTATAAAAGCATGGGATCAGGCTCAAGGTTTGACCTAACCTGGCAAACTTTATGGGGAGGGGAAAAACAATTTTAATCTGATTGACTTTAAAGGAATTGTCAGTGGGCTGAGTCACTGTTGTTTTGACCTCAAATGCCTGACTCACAGTTTCACTGCATTTTTGACGGTTAACGCAACAGCATCTTGCCCAACCAGCAATGGGAATCCCTAAGGCCACCTTACATAGGGGCGGTCCCAACTGTCAGAAAAGGTTTTGGGATACCCAATCCACCCATGCCCGATTGCTTTGGCATCCATTTGGCCAAGTGAGAAGCATCAAATGATGATCCTGATTTTTGAGGTGAGGGTTTCAGGCTAATGGCAACATTTGATGATGGAGGTATATGCCCACGGGGTTTGTCCCTAATGTTTTTGAGGTTAGTTCCAAATAGACAACATCATTGCCCAATGGCTCAATATCTTTAGCAATTTTGACCGAGGGTTTGTCACTGGACACGTTCCAATTAAGAGGTACATATCCATTAGACTTTGTCCCCATAGGTCTGGAGCAGGTTTCAAAACAATGACATTTCCCAATGGCCTGATGCCATTGGCGAGTTTGCTAAGGATTTTCCACTTAATTCCGCCTCTACTGAATGTTCAAGCCCGTCAGGCTTTATTACCAAGGGTTTAAGGTATTTGGACTTTGATTTTGAGCACTTGGTGCCATTGACTCTATATGATAATTCAGATCATGGTGTGGAAGTTTCCAAGTATTTTGGTGCAAATTTTCTTAATTTGCCAAACTAATTCAGCTGAGGCAAGTGTGGGGACAGGGGGAGAAATCTTCAGAGGAAGAGCTGTTACCCAGCGCTTGTCTACCACATGAGCAGATCACCATGTGTGACGAGAGGGTCAGCCACCCTTTTCAGACCCTTTTTATTGATAAATGGAAACACCGCCCAGTCTAAGCAGAGGAGATGCTCCCCCAGACTTATATTACCCTTTACTTTTGCCAAAAGGGCGCCACCACCGGGGAACTGCATGAGAGCCACATTTTTGTGAGCCTTGGGTAACTTAATTGCTATTAAAGTAGCAATTTTTGAGGGGGAATGGGGAGCTTCAGGGGTGGGAGACGTGGAAAACCTTAACCAGCTCCAAGCAGTTTGCACAATCTTTGGCCCTGACCCAACTGTTCACATAGGCTGGATAGCCCTTCCAAGCAATGAGATATTTTACTGACCTCTGAGATCCGGGGGATGCTAAACTGCCCTCCACTTCAGCCTCCTCTTCACCCTCAATCACTATCAGTTCAGGATCTGAGGGGACTGCCCCCTTGAACAGGGACAGCTGAGATATGTGGAAGACTAGATGTTCCTTCCATTGAGGTGGAAATTTTAACTAAAAAGCGCCATTGCCTAAATCTTCGCTCCACCAAGTGGTGACCTAAATGCTTACTAGCAAATTTCTGAGAAGGCACCTGCATCTTCAAAATGATGCGCGTTGAGCATGACGTATGAACCCACCACAATCTCATGTGCTGGGAGCCGCTTCCTATCTGCAAACCACTTGTAGTCACTTATAGTCTTGGTAAGATGCTCTTTAACCAAGGACTGGGTGGACTAAATGTGCTCTGCATGATCTGCGGTGGCTGGGACCTCTGGGTGAAGGCACATACTGACTGAAAATGAGGGGTTGTACCCCAAGATTGCTTTATATGGGAAAACCCCATAGAGGCATGCGTTCCATTATTATAGGTAAATTGAGTAAGGGGAAGGTCATTATTCCAGGTATCCTGCACAGCTGCGGCATAACAGAGCAAGTACTGTTACAGGATCTGATTAACCCCCTCAGTTTGTCCAATCAACTGGGGATGATATGCTGTGGATTGACAAGTGTAATTTTCAAGATCAACAGAAGCTTATTCCAGAACTGTGCCATAAACTGGGGCCCAGGGTCGCTGAAAATCTCTTTTGGGAGACTAAACATACAGAGCACAGGACACACAAAGAGATGGGCAGTTTCCTCTGAAGTGATAGTGGAAGAGCATGGGATAAAAGGGCAAATCTTTTGAAATAATTGACCATCACCATCACTGCAGTAAAACCATTAGAACAGGGAAATTTGACAATAAAATCCACAGACACCAATGTACATGGACCATCAGCTTGTTGTAAAGGGTGAAGGAGACCATATCTTCCTGACTGGTCTGACTTGGCCCACGCGCAGTGACACAATTATCAATCCAGGCTGGTACTTCTTTTGACAAGCCCACCCAATTATTGGTACACTTAATTAAGTTTGTACATTTCTTATTACCAGGATGGCAACTGTGAGGGGTCATGATGTGCTTGAATCACTTTGGCTCGAAGAAGAGGAGGGGCTCACACCTGTGATCAAAAATGAATGAGGCCCTCAGCCATGGAATATAGGTAATGTTTTGAAGCTGGGAGGGACAACCGTTCCAGAAGGTCCACGCCTTCTGAACAGGCCATTTGTGCTGTTAAGACCCTTGAAATAAGAGGCGCATCAGGAGCTAAGTCCACTGATGAGACCATGGGAGGTATGATGGATAAGATTTGAGTAGGGGGAATTATGTGACCAGCTCCACTTCATCTGAGTCAGCAGGGCAATGAGCAGGATTATGACTTAGGAAATTGGGGAGTACTTAAAGCTCCTTTTAAAAACTCATATTTGAAGTTGAAACTACACAAATCCTGGTAGGTTTGAGCCTGCCAATGTACCAACTTCTGTGGCTTGCAAAATAAAGGAGATCTTGGTGATCTTTGCACACTGTTAACTTGTGCTGAGTGCCTTATAAGAGATACCGCTAATGGGTCAAGGCCCATGTGACAGCTGCCAACTTTAATTGTAGATGGCCCATGACTGTTCAGTGGGAGAGAAGTTGTGGGGAAAATAGGCGACTGGATGTTCTAACCCATTGTGCTCCTGAAGCAAGACAGCTGTGACTGCAACAGATGAGGCATCACATGCTACAACGTAAGGTTTTGAGGGTCCACATGTTTTAAGATGGGGGTGATAAGTACACATCTTTGATCGACTTAAATTCCTGCTGTCACTCAGGTATCTTATCAAAGGAAACATTCTTAACAGTGAGTGGATAAACTAGAGCAACTAACTGGGATAAGGCTGGGGAGAATTTATTCAAAAATGATAGTGCCCAAAAATCTTCTCAATTGCTTTTGGGTTGTTGGAATTGGCCATTCAAGGATGGCATCCAACTTGTTGGGGGAATGGCATACCCATCTTTTAAGATGAGATTGCCTAAGAAGGTAACCTCCTCACTATATAAGTCACATTTTAAAGGCTTGAAAAACAGGCCGCCTTGTGCAAGGCAGCCACTACTGGTTCCAAGTCCTTCACATGTTTTTCAGAGTCAGGGAGTGTAACAAGATAGCATCAATATATGTGACTGTGAAGGTGAATTGAGGTCACCCAGCACACTATCAATAATTCTTTGGAATGTGGCCAGTGCATTTTTAACCCAAACGACATTGCTTGAAATTGGAAGATACCCCTTTTTGTATAGATAGCGGTAAGCTATTCTTGATCTTCCATCACCCAAGTCTGTTTAAAGGCATTAACAAGATCAAGTTTAGAGAACACACATGACTTAACAATTGCTTAGCCAATTGTCTGCTTAATGGCAAAGGGTAGGGGTCATGGACTTGATCTTATTTAGGTGACCATAATCCACGCAGGGACAAAGAGAACCATCGGCCTTCTTAGCAAAGATGATGGGAAGAGCAATTGAGGATGTCTCTTTGAAAAACCGCTCTTTCTTAAGCATGACATCCAACTATTCATCAAGAGCAGCCTCCTCCTTTGCTGTATGTGAGTACAATGGACAGTTAATATTCACAACCTACATTGTTGTCCTAAAACCCGAGTTGAGTTTGGTATGATTAGAGAGATGGTCTGCCTTCTCGGAGTCATAGATACTTTAATATCTCATCAATGCCTTATGGAAATCCAATGGGAGGCCCGCAGGGGAAACAACGGAAGTAATAGAACTATGACTCTGAGTTTTTGTAAGTGTATCCAGTAAGGGAAATCCACCTTCCGTCTTGCCATTGGCAATTGACAACATATTAACTCAAAGTGAATCCTTACATGCTGCTGACGCCACCAGCACACACCCAAAATTACCAGTAACATGAGTTTAGGCATTGCTGAAAAATGATCGAAAAAATAGATTGGTGAACTGAGAAAGGTACTGGGCGCCATACTTTGTATGATGGCTGGGAGACTGATGAAGCAAACATCACCTAGGACCCACTTCCAGGTTAAGTTCAGCTGGTGGACCAGCTCTAGGCTCATAAAGTTACGCGCTGCTCCAGGGTCAACCAAGGCCTTGAAAGACACCTGGTGTAACCAATATTAAATTTATTGGTAATAAGAAGTAGGCGAAATTCTGTTTATTGGCAGACACAGTTGAGTCCGTTGATAAGGAAGAGATTGCAACTAAATTGGAGGAACTCACAAGGTTTGTGATAGGGCAGATGATTTATAAGTTGGAGTTCCAGAATACACTAGCATGGGTGCAGAGACTGCAGTAAATATTGGAATTAAGACAGATACTGATTTGGAGCTGGGATCTAAAACCAAGGCCACCTCAGCAGCTTTGGGTATAAAAATCCCATTTTGGAGGGTGGGCTGAGTAAAAGTTAGTGACACTGAGGCAGCGCGGCCATAGTAAAAAACCCTCACAACCCTATTCATATGATAGAAGATGACCACTGCTGTGCTCATCTTGACAAGGAGGGTGGAAATGGCTGAAATCAATGGACAGTTGATTATGTCAGGATGACAGCAAGTTAATTTTTTACTGGCCTGCCACTCTGGATGCTGAAACACCCAAATGGCAAGCCCAAATTCCAGAGCAACTGCTGCATAAATGCCGTTTAGTTGAGCGGGAAGCGTTTTCACCATCAAGTGACATTAGTCATGAATGTGAATAAGAACCTGGCTACAAACCAGGCTATCATGGCCCCAGGGCTCGCCGGTTTGTATGTTGGAAAAAAATTGTATCAGATTGGGAGGTTTGAGTTTCATCATAGTAAAAAAATGACATTGGAAAA
Organism: Massospora cicadina; assembly: GCA_022478985.1. Taxonomy (NCBI): domain Eukaryota; kingdom Fungi; phylum Entomophthoromycota; class Entomophthoromycetes; order Entomophthorales; family Entomophthoraceae; genus Massospora; species Massospora cicadina. Next base: position 63,773 of record JAKSZP010013407.1, read on the forward strand.
ACAGGATTTATTGGTTTGTAAAAATATAAAATCAACCATCAATTTTCTCATTGTGTTGTGACTGCTTAAATAAAAAATTGATTTGGGAAAAGCTTAGAAAAGCTCAGGATCAGGGCCCTCAATATTTGATCTAACCCAGCAAACTTCAAGTGAGGGAGAAATGGGAAACAAACATAACTAGAACTCACATCAAAAGAGTCAGTGGTGGGCTAGGTCGCTTCCAATTTAGCATAAGACGCCCAAATTGTGGCTTTGTCACATTTTGAGGTTTAGCATGATGAAATCTTGCCCATGGATAACAGGAACCTCCCAGGGCCACCCCACATAGGTTGGTCCCAAGAGGTTGGGAATGAGTTTGGGGTACCCAACCCAACCACACCCCCACTTTGGCATCTGTTCAGCCAAATGAGATTTATTGAATGATGCTCCTAATATGAGAGGGGAGGGTTCTGAGCTTGCGGCGACTATCAATGATGACCCAAAGCCATTAGTAAGATCCGCCAAAGATCTAACCTTAAACACATTTGTCTTAAACTAGCAAGCCCATTGGGCTTTGTTCCCAAAGCTTTGGAGGCAAGTTTCAAATTGGTGACAACGTTTTCCAATTACCCAATGCCTTTGGTGAGATTTGCTGAGGATTTGATAATGTACACATTCTTTTTGGAATGTGCACGCCCTTGGGCTTTGCTCCCAATGTTATTGAAGCAGGTTTAAAACTGACAACAACATTTTCCAATTTTCCAATTCTACTGGCGAGTGTGGCCAAAGGGTTTGACCCTTGATAATCCATTTATGAATGTGTGAATCCATCAGGCTTCATTGCCAGAGGGTTTAAGGCTTTTGGATATTTCAGTACAAATTTTCTCAATTTTCTGTACTAGTTTGGTGGAAGTGATTATGGGGACAGGAGGGTGGATTTTTGAAAGAATTGCTGTCACCCATCGCTCATCTACCACATGGTTAAAATCACCCTGTGTGATGAGAAGGACAGATCACTTTCTCAGATATTTTTTCAAAGGGAATTGTAACATCATTTGGTCTAGGCATAGTGGATGCTACTCTAGACTTACAGACTGGGATTTTCATCTCAAATCAAATTAAAATTTGTTGAGTCGCTCAGTAATGGAAAGAGTAGACGCCTATAACACCTGGTTTAGTAGATCCTCTTCAACATGAGCTACTCAAGAAAAGATTTTTTGGGACACTGATGAAGTCTCAGAGGTTTTATGAGCCTCCTGCTTATCAATATGTCGTAAAGCTTGCTCAAGCCAGGACTTAAGTAGAGAGATCAGTTTTTCCTCCTGTTGACAGCTAGTAGAATATTGGGTGCCATTTTGCCATGGGCTTTGAGAAGCTTTTCTTCAGAGCTCTTCAGCGAAGGCATCAAGTAATCGCTTGGTATGTTTATGTGACTCTGAGATGACCTTTTGGAGAAGCTTTATAGCTTCCTCCACATAATTGATAACACCAAAATAGATAATCCCCATTTGATTATGGAGCTGAATGATGTAGGAATGGTTTTCTTTAATAAACTAGCGGACATCTCCTATACTTTGTGATGCTAAAATATATACCTGCTTGTAGGCCATCCATGAGGCCCCTTGTATATAAATATGATAGTGGGTTTCTCATAATTGAATCCTAGTAATTGAACGATATGATAAAGCACTGTGTATGAATCTCATGATATAGAAAAATAGCTTTGCACTTGATCCATAACTTTCTGGAAGAGCACTGGATTCTACAGGTTCATGAGAGGTATATTCACGGCAGAAGCCATTTTGTGGTGGACTCTTTCTCATAAGTCAATGACTCCACAAATTAAATATGAAATCTCTTTGTTAGAAATGCTGGTTGGACAAGATTTTGGGAATCTCCATAGGATTTTCTTGAATTCAAAATGTGACAATCAGTGAACTTCCCATTTGATCTTCTTCTTCACTATTTCCGTTGTACACCCAGCAGGTGACACTATCAATTGGGTTATCTTACATGGTTCAATCAGTCAGTTGCAGGTATTGTTAAACATCAGCTGAGCCCCATAATGAGCACCATCCTGTAGGGCTTTCATTTTTATGCTCTATGGTGCTATACCCAAGAATCCCAACAGTCAATACTTAATGCTATATAAGATAAATGACAAAAAATTTTATTTTTAAGGGTGCCAAGTCACCACTTGTTGGGGATTTTGAGATGATGAGCGAGTTGAAACCCTATTCTAAATCAAGTCTTGATAAGTCAGCTCTTAATTCAGCGTGAATGAAACCTATTCCTGAAGGCATTGATGAGCGTTTCAATCATGAGGCATCACATGAAACAAAATTGATGAATATGCATTCAGTAATTTCATCGCCACTTCCTGAACCTTGAGAAGCATGACCCCCACCATTGCAGTCATGAGGATGATGCAAATCAATGAGGCACTGAACAAGCAGTTGATCCAGAAGATGGGAAAGATCCTGATTGTACAGGGCCATGAAGATCCCTTCAGCACCATGTCACCACGCATCCTATAAATATCCCCGCTTTTAACTCAATAAAGTAATCTATTTCTCCCATATTTTTGTTTTGACCTCTCCACAAGTTTAAAGCTTTGAGTTTTTTTGAACTTTGTCTACAGTCCAAAAAAATGTTAAGCCAAGATAAGTAGTGCTTACTACAGGGGGCCTGAGCTATCCAAGTGAAAACGTCTACCATGAAAATGGAGAATAATAGCAACCAAGAAACATATCCTGACAATTGGTCAAGGAGCGTCATGTGATAAATCACACCTCGCAATACAAAGTACCTCCCATGCAACCTATAATCTTAGAGTTCTAAGCCACCTTCCAGTTTACTCTACCTTCCGTTGACAGTGATCAGTATCAACTTCAATATGAGAACCCCAATGAGATTAACCAACAATTACTAAATGTTATCTACTCTGTGGAAGGCTGCTCCATTTGTTCCCACGTCTCTTTGGTGCCTTCTGCAATGCAGGATTTATATACATCAGCTTTACTGCTAGTGGGAGAATTGGATTTTGGTACCAAATTTATCACGAGAATTTTGTCCATCCTGCCATACATCACCTCCTACAAATAGTTGAGTTACATCACCGTGAAGCCTACTGACAGCTAGGCTTACACAAACCCTACATCCCAATGTTGTCAGATTCTATAATGAGGCACTCTCCTTTGTTCACGACAATAAGGAGGCCATTGTTGATAACTTTCAGTTAATCAATAAGGCCTGCAATCAACTTGCAGTATTAGATAGCAGATTTCTGGCTACCTCAAGGATCAGCTTCATCATAATATATAACTCCTTGAGGATGCTTGGAATCAACACCGCAACTAAGTTGAAGACCTTATGTGGACTCTCCAGAATCACCCCCAGGAGCTAGCCTCTCACAACATTGCATCCTGAAATGAAGAGCCTAAAGGGCCTAGGGTGCCAAAAGGTCATACAGACCCTGAAGGTCCCCGTGAGCCTCAAGCACCCTCCATTCCCATAGTGCCTACTCCTTATGACCCTGGCAATTCCTTTAAAAAGAACAATTTAGCAGCCCTCGCCGCCTTATGGGATCAAATCTGCAATGAGGCTCAGGAGTGCAAGCTCTAAGTGGATAGGTCCCTCTCAACCCTAGGGTCTTGATTGAGGACTTGCAGATGAGATGGATAAACTTAGCGCCTTCTTAATATCGCCATTGATTGTATCTCCCAGTTTAGGCAAGCCTGTTATGGGTTTGACACATGCTTGAATAATTTAGAGAGCCAGCTGAATCTTCAACGCGCTGATATGCAAGCATTAAAGGAGCAGATTGCTTGGGACCACCTAGTGCTAAAAAAGGAGCAGATTGCTCAAAAAGCCTCCATTAACTCCCTAAACCAAAACTGGGATGTTATCCAAGAGTTTCAAGCGTTTGAGATGATGTCTGGATCAACAGACCCCTTATGACTATGCAGAAACTTAAATTATGAGCCTGTACTGATTCCTGATGTCAATACCCTTTTCACTCCTCATTGTGACATGATTACATGGCCTTATTGAGGGCATCAACAGCAAGGACAAGGCTTGGAGGCAGGAGGTCCAAATGGTCAAATTGAAGGACCTTCCTGGCCTTAGGCACACCTTGGATCAACGCCGGGTACAGGCTAGATATGCCCAGGTGGTACAAGTGAGGTCTAACGCCCAGCCCTTGTTTTGTCTCTCGCGCTAAAATGAACGAGTTTTATATTAAATGATGATGACCCAATCTGGTTAATCGTGGACAGGGGTTTGAAACCCGTTCTATTTATGAATTTTGTGCTTGAGTTAGGTTAAACTTCAATTGATCACTTGAGTAAGGTCAGTTTTGAAGTATGTTACCCTGTCAGATGGAAGCATGCGCCTATTGGTGCAACAAGGCTTAGTACCACTTTTGCTAATACATGGTTTCCACAAATTGGCTTAATTATGTTTGCTTGAGACCAACGTTTCTCGTTGGCCATCTTCCCATTATAAACATTCCTAGTCATTTTACGTTTTTCTATATGTTGACTTGGGCAAACCTGTGCGCAGACCTTTTTGAAAAGTCTCATGACATGATAGCTAATTATTTCTTTTAAAATTATTACAGCCTTAGGTACACCGCTGGGCCTACCGGATTACTTCCAAACAGGTCATCCGTGCACTCTTGTCCTGTACAAAACTTGATTATGAACTGCCCTTTGGGGCACAGCCAAGTTTTGCTGTTTGCTCGATCTATTAGTACTCTTACTATGCTAAACACCCTTGCCTTATGTTACTTCAGCTCAAGCACCCTCTTCTGGGCTATTCTTATTATAACACTGATGACTGTTCCCTTACGTTGGTCCTGTGCACTGAGAACCACCAAACAGGGAACTTTAGAGTTATAGATACTCTCCTGACATTAGATGACCAACCACTTAACTTTACATGCACTAACTTTTTCTGTATGTGACTTTTGCAAAGTGCAAATGGTGTGCGCCAGCTATTGGATATGGCCGTAGTGGGGTGAACCACTGTTTTCACATTTTGCTGATGGTTGGAGCTTCTTGGCGTTTTTTTGCTACATCAACATGAATGTAATCCCCTTCTTGCCTGTACCTGGTGGATATAGATGCTTTGCGATCTGAGAGTCATGATTCCCTGACTTTCCACCAAATTTATTAAATTGAAACCATAAATTGTTTTTTCTTTGGCACTGCATTTGTATGGTGCAGGTGGGATCATTGACAAAGGGCCTGGTGGTGTTACCCTTGGATACCGTCATACAACCTGTCTCCCTAATTGGGTATAGGGTTGTTTGCAGCCCAAAACGCGTTTCATAATGACGTTTCCATATATACTACTGAGCCATATATCTTCCCTTATGGCTCAGATATGGATCTTATTTCAGTATATCAAATCGCCCCAGAAAACCCACGCTTGGATACCATAATGATAAGCAGAACCCAGGAGGTGGAGAAGAAGTTACTATTGCAATATATTAACGTTCATGCAATTGCTGAAGATATGGCGGGATATGTGACCTCAGTAGTAAGAGTGGCCAAATATTTCTCTCCATTCTCTGATGCGGAAACGTACCCTGGGGGTATGTTCAACCCTGAAGAAGATTTTGGTGGTGAAATGTTATATTTTATATTATTAATAAAGATCATTTGGTTATTTTTTGTTAACTGCTACCCTTTCATCCCCTTCAGATAAGATTAGCACTACTATCTTGGTGGATACTGGAGCCTTTGAGAATTTTATTGACCAAGACCTAGCTGAGTACCTTAAGCTTAATTACTTGCCGGGTGATATAGTTAGGGAAGGCTTCTCAAGGTATTCCCAACCTAAAGGCAATAAGGGTTAGTGGATTATCAAGTGCAAAAGTATCTTTTGATGGACAGTTTCTGAGAAATTAAAAAACATTTGTACCCCATTATTTTGAGGGTGGATTGGTGGAGAAAGTTTGACAACAGAACAAATTTAAGCGACAATACCCTATCCTTAACATTAAGGAATGGTCATATATTAATTGTTCCTTTGTCTGAGGCTAATTTTCAGAGCGATTTGTCCTTCTGGCCCAATATCCACACTCTCAATCTTACTCCATTGGAAAGCCCTCACTGGAAGTACCTTTACCTTCCTGTTTGAAGGGTCTTAAATCTTCGTTTGATGCAGCTTCAAAAAAAATTACCTGCTCATTCAGAGTTTGATTGCAAGTTCAAGCTCACTGTTGATCTGGTGTATATATCTTCCCCAATTTACCCTTTGACCATATGGGAGGAAGCATAATTAGATGTGTGAATTAGGGAGCAGTTAGCCAAAGGCGTGAAATTTTGGGGTACCTCCCCAGTATGCTCCCCACTTCTCTTTGTAGAGAAGGCCGATGGTACCTTATTTTATATGCATATAATATGGGAATCTCAACAACGTCACAGTACCAAACATACATCCCATCCCACTGGACTCACAGACTGCACACTATTTGGAGAAGGTGAGATTCTTTTCCAAATTTAATTGTTTAACCGCATTCAATCAGATCCAGATCAAGAAGGGACAGGAGTGGTTGACCGCATTCTGTACCAGAAAAGAGAATTTCCAATTTCAGGGTATGCCCTTTGGGCTTTAAAATGCCCCTGCTATCTTTCAACGCCATATCTGTGGCTTTGAGGGATCTGGTGGGGGTATGGGAGGTACTTATATGGATGATAATTTGGTACTTTACCCTGACAATGAGTCACATGAAGTACATCTTTGGCAGGTGGTGGAGCGTTTTAAGACTGCCAACCTTACGCTGAAAATCAGTAAGTGTGAGTCCTTTAAGTCTCAGGTCACCTTCCTGGGCAACGGCATGTTAAACCAAAGGCACATGATAACTTCAGACAAAAAAAGGTGATTCATGAGTGGCCCACTCCAACTTCAGTTAAGGAATTTAGGAGTTTTTGGGGATATTTACGATCCTTAAGAAATTCACACCAAATGTTTCTGAAGTTGCCGCGCCTTTATATTAGGTGAGTGGTCAAAAGTACTCCTGTGTTCCTCAACTTTGCAAAATGCCTTTTAAGCAGTAAAGTGTACTTTCTGTCCACAACTGTTCTTCACCATGTTGACCCCAATAAAGAGTTCATTGTTGTTTCAGATGCCTCCAACTTCGCCACAGCATCATCCCTATTACAAGTAGGTAAAGATGGAATAGAGAATCTCGTGGGATACTTTTCTAGGAAGATGGATCTACTAGAGTTAAACTACGCCGTATATGATAAAGAGTTATTAGCTGTTGTTGAGGCACTGACCTATTGGCCTCATCACTTGCATATCTCATCACAACCCTTCCGCGTACATACAGATCACTGTGCCTTACTGTGCTACCACGCACCTCATGTCTTAACCCCATGGCAAACCCGCTGGCATGAGACCCTTGCCCAATTTGTGTTTTTCTATAAGTTTACTAAAGGTAAGGAGAATGGTTTGGTGGATGCGTTGAGCTGCAACCCTTTCATTAGCTCGCTTTACCAAGGAGTTTGAGGTGCATAATACCCATTTGATGATTCCACCAGGTAATATTGTGTCTCAACTTCCCTCTCTCTTTGCCAATGGATAGCGCTCGCTCCTCTGGAAAATGTGGAGAAGCATGGTATGTTAAGAAAAGTAATCCTTTTTCAGCCTTAGTTAGCCAAATATACTATGGTCCTTGCCAAGAGAGCATTGAATCAGGAGGACATCACCAGAGGTTACCACTTAGAGGATGTGATGTGTGGTTTCAGGGGAGTCTATGGGTTCCTGCTGGATCACTTCGACAAGAAATTATCCAGGACCATCATGACGGAAGTACCTTTGGCCATCCTGGGAAGGCAAAGACTTTAGAGCTAATTTGCCGCACTTACAATTGTAAGGGGTTAGCCGCTCAGGTAGGCAGGTATTTTAAAGAGTGCCTAGTCTGCAACCAAATGAAACCGAATTTCCAGCTCTAGAAGGGTTGTTGGTACCAGTTAAAAAGGCTGATGGGCCTTGGACTTCCTTATCAGTGGATTTTAATGTGGCATTGCCTGTATCTGATGGCTAAAATGCTATCAATGTGTTGGTGGACCACTTTACAAAGTCCTCCCACTTTATCTCATGCAGAACCACAGTCATCACAGATGAGATGTCTAGGCTCTTTGTTACTCATGTGTTCACTCTTCACGGGGTCTCACAAAAATAATTAGCGATTTGGACCCCATTTTACCTCTGTCTTGGTGAAATTTGTGTAAGACTTCAGATTTGCCCCTGCCATTCAACTGCCTATCACCCTCATTCTGTTTGGTACACTGAACGAGTGAACCAGTGCCTCAAACAGTTCTTGCAGTGTTACACCACCGCAGATCATTCAGATTGGGATTTATATCTCCTCATGGCCTAATTCAGTTATAAGAACGTCCAAAATGCATTGATTGGTTGTTCCCCCTTCTTTGCCAACTATGGCTTCAATCCCGCCTTCGACATGGAGCCTGACTATGAATCCAAGGTGGAAGCGGTGGTGGACTTTGCAAAAATGATCAAGAAAATAAACCAGGGGGGAGCAAAAACCTAGATGAAGCCATGTAGGCTTACAAGGAGAACGCTGATGGTAAGAGATGAGTTGGATTAGCGTACAAGGAAGGAGATCTCATTATGCTGGATGCTAAAAACATCCTAATCAAGCAACCATGCAAAAACCTAGGACCAAAGAGGATTGGGCTATACCGCGTTGTCAAAAAGGTAGACCACAACTAATACCATTTGTATCTCCCTCCCTCGTTTTCATCTTTTCTGTATTCCATGAAAGCAAGCTCACGTTGTTTTAGGACCCCCCTTCAGAGAGTCCTGAGGATTATCTTGTGGATGGGGCGCCAGAGTGGAAAGTGGAGGATATTGTAGCCTCTTGTCAGGTAAAAAAGAAGAATCAAGTATCTTGTATTATGGGAGAGATTTGACACAGCAGAAAACAATTGGGTCCCAGCATGTGACTTTACCCATGCCCAAGATCTAATTGTAGCATTTCACAAGCGTTTCCCTGAGGCCACATGTTAAAATTTACAGGTTTCATTGGTTGTTCATGATTGATAACCTTAGATTTATAACTGCACTAGTTCAGTGTTGTGCAATTCTCCACATTGACTGATAATAATATATAGTCAATTGATAATAGTATGAAGACTGCTATCTATAGTTGAATAGATCACTATTATTGGGTCCAACGCTTGACCATTATTCCTCCTCAAACTACTTAAGATGTCCTCAATAAGGATTTGTTCCCTTATACAGCCTAACTTGATCCACGCTCAGATCCTCATTTATGGCTTCTCTCTGATGACACACAGTAAGCATTAATTCCTGAAAAGCTCAGCTTCTCTTCTCTGTAGACACACGCCCTGATCCTTACTCTTTATCCTAAAGAGTTTCCAATTAAAGCACACAGCAATAATTTTATTTGAAGAAGAATAGAACTAATAATGGATTCTGGTAAAGTGTAAAGTAAAGTAAAGTGTTTAGTAAAGTGTTTTATATTAAGTGAATTCTTTGGGAAATTTTTAGTTTAAATTTGGCACCCAACCCTTGGTTGGAACCTCATTAATGAAATGGCAGCCGTTAACATTGAATTACCCATTGTTGTCTCATCAGCGATGGTCTTCCCCATCCTGGCTAGCATTCTATCTTTGGATATACTCAAGACCTAAAGAGGAAAGAGTCATAAAGTGTGTCTCTAACGTTTTCCTCTTGATCCCAGTGGACCACCATATTTGGAGAGTGATCTGCTTAGGTAATGGGACTTGTTACCCCAGTAAGGCAGGTTGCAAACCAACTAATTAATTTGCTAGTTTCAGATAACATCAATCGCCTCACAACTTTATCTTTAAAGTCCCAATTGGTCAATGATGAAACCTGACCAATCCCAATCGATACACCTGATAGTTAATCATCAATCAACTATCAGATTCCCCCATTTTGTCAGCAACTCTGCCCAACGAGATCTTAAACATTCACCTGGATTGATCCCTGATGGATTTGAACCAGGCAACTTACCTAAAATACCCCAAACATTGTTAACCTAAAATCAGAGTCAATTATATCCTTTTCACTTTGCTATAGGGAATTATCCCCTAGCAGCCCCTGGTAGTCTAGTCAGCTGGGAATGTGGGCAAAATCCCAACACCACAGGATCAAAGTTTAACCAAGCCGTAGCTGTTATGATGTTGGCCCCTGCCCACAAAAACTTTTCCTTGGCGAATGCTTTGGAGGGGGTGGAGCGCAAAAAAGAGGAGAGGGTAATGTCATGTTTACATGATCTTATTGAGGGCAACAACAGCAAGGTTAAGGTTGGGAGGCAGGAGGTTCAAAGGGTCCAATTGCAGGACCTTCTTGACCTTCCTGACCTTAGTCACACATTAAATCAACGCTGAGTACAGACTAGGTATTTCCAGGTTGGTACAAGTGAGGTGACTAATGCTCAGTCCCTTGTTTCAGCTCTCACACTAAAACGAATGAGTTTTTTAAATAAAGATGGCTCAATCCAGTTAGACAGTGAACGGGAGTTTGAAACCCATTCTTACTATGATTTAAGAGCTTGGGTCAGGTTCAAATTTAATCAATCACTCAGGTAAGGTTACTTTTGAAGTATGTTACCCTATCACATGGAAGCATACGCCTATTGGTGCAACAAGGCTTAGTACTACTTTTTCCAATCCATGGTTTAACCTAGTTGCTTAATTATTTTGCTCAAGGTCAACGTTTCTTGTTAGTCATCTTCCCATGATAAACACCCCTAGTCATTTTATAATTTTTCTATATGTTGACTTGGGCAAACCTTTGCACAGACCACTTTGAGGGGTTTACAATGTGTTAGCCGTTATTTCCTTTAAATTGTTACATCCTCAGGTATACCGCTGGGCCTACCAGGTTCCCTCCAACCAGGTCACCCGTGCATTCTTGCCCTGTACAAAACTCAGTTATGAACTACCCTTTGGGGCACAGCCAAGTTTTGTTGTTTTCTCGATCTATTATTGCTCTTACTATGCTAAACACCCTTGCCTTATGTCACTTTTACTCAAGCACCCTCTGCTGAGCTATTCTTATTATAGAACTGACGACTAGTTCCATTATGTTGGTCCTGTGCACTGAGCACCACCACACAGGGAACTAAAGAGTTATAGATACTCTCCTGGCATCTTGTGACTATTTTAATCCTAGTTTTAGGAAAAAAATACACTTAACAAGGAAATCATTGCCTCTTTCCTATACGCCTATTAGAGTTCCATGGAAGTGGCTAACAACTAATAGAAGGCGAATCATATCCACTCTTTCTTGAATAGCACTTTTCAGTGGAAATGACTTCCATCTAAATAAGTGCCACACATGGGAACAAGTTCATATTGCATAATCTAGTTATTTGAAAGCAACCAAATTTTGGCCATTTAGAAGCAGGCGTTCATTGGTATTTGTCTGAACAAAGAACAAAGTCCCATAGAGTTTGCCAGCTAAAATTTTGTCTAGCACATCCCTTAGTAACCACTAACTGCATTACCTTAGACGATGCTATAACAGCAGTCATCTCTGTTTTAGGATCTTTTCCTGATGTCCAAGTGCATATGATTGACCAAAAGAAAATATTTTACTTCATTTAAAAAATTAAAATGGCTCTTAAGAAAATACCTGCATCTAACCTGCATCCCAAGTCTACCACATCTGTCCACTCTGACCATCCTCAGGTCCACGTTGTCAAAAAACAAAAGAATCCTAAACCTTACCATCTAGTACTAAAAAAAGAATCCTAAACCTTGATGCAACTACTGCAATGGATTCTATCACAGCACCAAATCTTGTTAGAAAGACTTGCCAAGGATGCAGGAAAAGAGCCATCAGCATTATGGACGAGGCACTTCATGCTGACATCCCTGTATCACCTCAAGAACAATCAGTGACCTCTAATGGTCCTGGAGTTATCATACCGAAAGAAGAATTTTTGGTACCCATTATGTTAAAAAACTTGATACTGCTTACTCTTCTTCTTATATATTTCTTTGTTTCTCACACTACCTCTGCAGCCAGGAGTTTTGTAACACGCGTTGCTGTTTAAGTCCATAAAATTATAGTCCACACTATTGATAACAGTGGTTTCTCTCATGAATGTCACTTCATCTAAACTAATGAAGTGCATCAAAATTGCTCCATAATTGCCACATTGCATGGAATACTGAATGTCTGGACTGCAGTGTAACAAGTCCATTGGGCCTATTCTTCCTTACTCATATGCTTTGGGAAGCTTTCCATTATTAACCCTGATGTTGAATTAGATAACCTGAGCTATGATCTTCTCCTTGGTGCTTAGTTTCTCTTAACTACTCAATTTAGTGCACTAAGATGAAGGATTTCTATCCCTGCTGGGACATCAGGTACCACTGGTTTTCAAAACCTCACGCAATTCCAAAACTGAGGTCAAAGCTTAGGCTTTCTTTAGAGAGTGAGAGCTGAATCAACTGACTCAAGTATCACATGAGGGGCTCTCATGTACTTATGACCCCTCCTGCAGTAGATGGCTAAGAAGGAATGTCAATTTATTTGACTAAGACGACTACTATTTTGCCAAAGTACCAGTTATTGTTGACACCTGTGGTCACGTCAACATTCCCTCTGGATACCTGCTGGAGATCTGAGGCCTAGATAACCTGTCATTCAGGGAGGTTTTAACTTGTCTGGGAATCTTAGATCATGCCTATGATGGATTATATTGGTGCTGCTGGTTGACTAACTGGCAAATCTAGGATAGTGGGCCTTATACTTCAGCGCTCATCTTTGCCTCCTTTCTGTAGATGACTTGGCAACGTCCAAAGCTTTGGAAGTCTAAGGGATTTTGTTTAGAAAAGCCTCCATCTGTAGCTCTAGTTTAAAACATAAATTGATCAAGAGCTCACTACTGAGCAACAGATTCAGGTTAAAAAATTTTGGAGGAGTATTAGACCTCTTTTAAACCTCTAGCTATGACTTCAGAAAAACGGTGTCCTACATCACATGGAGACTGGGGACTCTTACCCATTTTGTCCTGACCCTACTGAAAAAGTAAGGTTGAAGAAACTCAAGTGGCTGTTGAGCTCAAACAACTACTGAAATCTGGGCTATTGGTGCCTTCACATAGCCATGGGCCTCCCTCTCTTGTTAGTTCAGAAGGAGGATGGCAGCCATTATGTGTTGATGGACTCTCACTGGCTCAATTTTATCACCAAGAAAGACAGTTAACCTTTGTTCTGAATTAAGGACTATCTCCACTTTCTTGTCAGGTTTCAATACTTTTCTGATATGGATCTTGCAAGCGGATATTGGCAAGTAGAGCTAGCCCTTAAAGATTGAGCCAAGTGTGCACTTATCACCAATGTGGGTTTACTCAAACCCAAGAGGATGTCCAGGGCATTTGCAACGCGCCCGCCATTTTTCATCGCACCATGGACAGGATCCTAGATGACTTCAATCTGCGCTGTGTCTTTGTGTACCTTGATGATTAACTTTCTTTTCGGAAACCTTTAAAGGTCATGTAAAAACACCTCTAGGAAGTATCCAACCATCTTAGAAAAGCCTCAATAAATTTAACCCTTTTTAAATGCTCCTTCTTCCAATCTGATATAAAATTCCTTGGATATAAGGTCTCAAAAGATGGTTTCCAGCCCATCACAATTAAGGCTGAAACCAATAAGATGTCATGCTCTCAGAGCCTTAAGGATATTCAAGTATTCCTTAGCTTGGTGGGCTATTGCCATCAATTCATACCTCGATTTGCCAACCTAGCTGAGCCCATGTTCTATCTCTTACAAAAGAATGTGCCCTTCAAGTGGAAGACTAAACAAGAACAAGCATTTATTGAACTGCAGACCTCTCTTAGTACTAAACCTATATTAGTTCATCCACGTTTTGATAAATCCTTCTTTCTATTAACAGATGCTAGTGATGTCACTGTTGGGACCATCCTAGATCAGCATGATGAAAATCAGGTCGATCATCTAGTAGTTTATTTAATCAAGACCCTGAGTAAGGCTGAACGAAATTATAGTGTTACTGAGCATGAGTTCCTTGCTGTTTTGTTGGTGATCAAGCATTTCCAGCCGCACCTCTATGGCACACATTTCACCATCATCACTGATCATCCCTTACTCTGATGGCAGCATCAGATGAAGGACCCAGATGGCAAGTTAACAAGATGAGACCTAAGGCTGCAGAACTATGATTTCACTATAGGCCATCATGTAGGAGTGATTCTTCAGAACGCCAATGGTCTCTCTAAGATGCCAGTACTGGCTATTTTGACCCTCAAGGAGGATCACTGTACAATCTAATCAGCTAGCCCAAACAATTGGATTTAAAGTCCCCTGAGATCCATATTGAGCTCCAAAAATGACCAGAGACACTCAGATCAAGGAAGGGATGTTATATAAAAAACGAAACTAGAAATGGCTCTGTTTTATTCACTTTTCTTCTTTTAATGATGTTATCTTAAGAGTGCAACGGATCAGGAGGCAACTGATCCATAAACTGGTTCAGATTGGTGGAGTCCAATATGAATGTGGCCCTGATTCAATGGGCATTAATTTTGGTAAGTTTGGAAATGAGTGAAATCGCCATCCCAAACCCAAATCACATCCGCGGAATGATGATGAGCTTACGTGGAGCATGGATGGTGATCCGGTGGGATGGCGAATCTTTTCTAACAATGTGTTAGTCAGGGCTCAGAAGAGTATAACTAAAAAGAAAGCTTATTCAATTTATAGTGCACTATTTAAGGGAATACGTTGCAGCCCTGTAGGGCAGTTGCATCTTCTATGAGGAGTTCAGAAATAAAGGATATTTCTATCTTGGATTACATTAATTTTATTTAGTAAAATAGTCAGATCAGCTAGTACTAAAAAAATATTCAGATCAGATCAAAAGACATGAGCTCCACCAGTGAGCTTGGTGTAACGTTGGCGTTGTTCTCGGCCCTTTCCTGGTCCCAGGCCCTGCTACTGATGTGCAGAGTTGTGGGAACAGTGGTACAATAATATGTGGCAACGATGAGACATGGCACTCAGGTTCAGGGATGGGCCTCAGCAGGCCTGTACCTAGTATGGTCAGTAACATGGCTTTTACTGCCCAATTTGTTCATTGCATATTGGCGCAAACCCGCCTGTTACATTAGATGCAACTCTAATACTTTCTTGTCAGTTTCGTGGGGCCCCAAGAAGAGGAGGTGGTCCCAGGCGGGGAGGAATGGTACCACCATGTTTTGATGGTGGTGATGGTGAGCTTCTCGCTCACATTCATAATAAGAGAGGTGATTTGAGTGTGTGTATTGAGACCTGTGAGGATGGAGGAACGCCAAGGGGACCTGCGTCCCCAAAAGGTCGAGTGGCTTTGCCCATGGAAATTTTATAGAAGATCCACCAAGTGGTGTTGCAGATTCATTTTCAGGCGCAGTTGGCCCAAGAAACGTGTGGGAAGACCCCTTTCTCATTGCAGATCACACAAATCGTGGAGGCACTATCCCTGGAACTTTCTGGTGGGTGCAAAAGTTGGTTGAAGAGCAAGGACGCCTTCCTGGATCCATGGATGAGTGTGTTGACTGGATTGACCGGGCAGCCTGTCCAGATGAGGCGCAGGATGAGGCGTGGGCGGCTTTGTTGACAGTAGGTCAGGGCTGAGGATTGGTGAAAGAATACAGGCGGATTTTCTGACCATTGGTGAAGGCAGCGAGAGTCTCATATTTGCAATCGTTGCAAATGTTCAGACAAGGGCTGCAAGAGGACATGTTGGCCACCATGGCGGATGCTAAAGTTCAGGGTTCATTGGTGGAGGAGATTGCTTTGGCAATGCAAGTGGAAAAACAATTGGCATTGGTGCATAACCGGCAATAGGATTTGATGTCTCTGGGAAGGGTCCAGTTGCCATTTCCAGCAGATGATGAAGGGGCTGGCGTGGTTCTCCACGGAATTTTGGGAATATCCATGGTGGATCCCGTCAGGGTAGTATTGAGGAATTGGGGAGAACAGGCCAGGGACCTGGGCAGAGCTATAGTCCCTGACCTACCTTATCTGCAAATTTGCAATCTGAGAATGCTTCTAACATTAAAACTTCTTCTTTGCTTTATCCTAGGTTATTTATTCCAGTCAAGTTGTACTCACATGGTTGGACTAAGAAGGTGCTGGCTCTGGTGGATACAGGGGCCAAGGAAAATTATGTGTAGTTTGCCTTAGCAGAACGTTTGCAATTGGAGATGAGAAGGGGTCCTGAGGTGGTGTTTGCAGATGTGTCAAGAAGAGCCCATCATGGGTTCTGGAGCCCTTGATTGTCATTCAGCAGAGTCCTTTTTGGTTGAAGGAAGGTTTCTTTGTGATCTGGAACCTGGCCCACCCCGTGGTGCTGGGGATGCATTGGTGGCATCGCTTCCAGCCACATATTGATGTGTTGCATAAAACAATTACCTTATCACCCCAGATTGGACCTTGGATGACATGGAAGATGGAGGTCGGGGGTGACGTCCCAAGTGGATGCCAGAGCTTAGGGGGAATGCAGGAGGTAGAGCTACACTAAATATAGCAACTTCATTTATGTATTTGGGCCCATTGAAAGTTCACCTTTTTTCCTTATGAGTTCTTTTGAATTCTCATTTCAGTTCAAGGAGGGATCAGAGCTTCCACGGGGATGCCCAGTCTATGCCCTTAATGAATGGGCCAGAGAAGCGATGGGGAGCCATGTAAAGTTGATGTTGAACAAGAGTTTAATTGAGCCCTTCATGTATCCAGTGGTGTCTCCTGTGTTGTTAGTACTGAAGGCGAGTGGCAATTTAAGCCCATGTGTGGATTTCTGACATTCAAACTTGGTCACAGAGCCAGATCCATATCCAATGCCCCTTTTGGAGGACATTCTTCTGATGGTTACCAGATGCACAATGTTTATAGAGCTTGACCTCAGGGATGCGTTTAATCAGATTACAGTGTGACTGGAGCATCAGCAATACACAGCGTTCAAGTGCCACCTAGAGGTTACCAATACCGTGTGATGCCATTTGGACTGAGGAATGCTCCAGCAGTATTCCAATGGATGATTTACCATGTCCTTGGGGGATGATTAGACAATGCTGTGCCACTTATATGGACAACATATCTTAGTGTTCTTGCGGTCCCAGGAGGAGCATTTATGTGATGTCCAGGAAGTCCTTGGGGCGATTGGCCATATGGGTTTAAGGTTGAAGCCCTCCAAGTGCAAGTTCAACCATAGTTCAGTAATGTTCCTCAGCAACGTGGTATTCCAGAATGGATTAGGGGTGTGTCCGGATAAGCTTTGGGCAGTGCGGGCATGGAAGGCCCCCATGGATCAGATGGGGGTGCAAAGTTTTTTGGGAACATTGAACAACCTTCGTCAGTTTGTGAAAAATCTTTCCCAGACAGCCTTACCGCTCATGCATTTGACCCAAGATGTTCCATTCATATGAGGAAAGGAGCAAGCATGGGCATTTGAATTACTAAAGGGTAAGTTACTTATCACACCTGTGCTGGCCCATCTGAATCCCAGAAAACCCTTTGTGGTCGAGATGGATGCTTCAAATTATGCCGTAGGGGTGGTATTGCTTCAGAAAGGGGAAGATGGGTTGGAGCATCCCATATGTTACTTCAGCTGCAAGTTATTCCTCACAGAAACAAACTACCCAATATATGATAAGGAACTGTTGGTAATGATGATGGCCATGTGTGAATGGCAATATCACCTGCTCTATGCCTGACATACTTTTGTTATTCAAACGGACCACAAATCCTTGGGGTATGTAAGTCCTGGGGAATGTCCCCTGGCTGTTGATCGGGCCATCTTCCCATTCCCAAGTAAAAAGACACCAAAGAGAATGGCAGTACCTCTCGTTAATCAGGGTGATCTCGCTCACATAGTAGATGAGTGATGGGTAATAGCTCTTCTGCTTCAGATCTTACCCCCAGTACCCACACTCACCTCTGCAGAACTGTTACAGGGAATTAGCAAAATCTGCACTGAAAATGTCAAATTGAAATCAGTCAAATCTAATTTGAGTGGCAATCTGGCCGATGCCCAAATCTCAAATGGCTGGGAAGGCATGAAGACTGAGGTATTGGCTGGAATGCCCAACGGTTCCAATTTGACCAATATGCCAATTAAACAAAACACCCTCCTACCAAAGTTGTTGAGGATCATCCTTGACAACCAGGCTATAGCATCGGGTGGCACCAACAAGGGTTTGAAGCCCCCAGTTGGCAATTTGAGCATTGTGGCTGATGTGATGCCACTGACTAATCAAACAGTTCAGCGACTGAGTGCTGGTGGGTTAGGCGTCCTGAACCCATTACCAACCAAATGGACCCGCCTCTATGTGGGGTGGCCTTGGGGGATTCCCATCGCTCATTATGATAAACGCCATCATGCCAATTGTCAAAAACGTAGCCAAGCCTTGGCTCAGGCGTTCAAGGTCAAACCAAAAGTGACTCAGCCCAATGCAAAATTTTGCGATGTCAGTTCTCAAGGAACAAACCTTCCCATTACTGAACAATTCACCGGTTAGGTTGAAATTGAGGGTCCCAATCCTGGCTTGTCACTATCCCAATTGACCACTATTTAATCAGTTGCATAGCACTGAGAAAATTGTTGGTCAATTTTCTTCCTTTTCCTTCAATAAACTTTTGCCAAAAAACCAAAAAAATTTATTATCTCTTCTGACCGCATCCCTGATGGCGTTTCCCTGGTGGCCTGTTGGACCATATACCAGATAAGCTCTACCAGTACTCTTGGTCACTATGGCCCCCTCCGTCATCAATTGGGTTCAGCAAGTCTAATATTTTTGGCTCTACAACCCCATTATCAATAGTTTCTGGCAGCAATACATGAGGATCTTGTGGCCGTATGTCCACCAATTTCAGAGAGAATCCATCTCCTTACTGCCCCAGTTGAAATGGCTCCATATGCCAAGGATCTCATCGAGACTATCTCAGTGATTCCACCCCCTGCAGCAAGACCACCTGGGTCAGGAGTGGGTTCTGCGTGGTTCATTGTCAGGATCATCCTCACCATTGTGCTGCACCAACAATTCGTTGTTTCTCAATGCCCAGCTCGATATCAAGTCATCCAGTCAGCAATGCCTCTGGCATTCTGGCTTGCTTTTGGGTGCTTACGCATCATGACTGGCAGGCCAGTCTAAACTTCTTCTGCTGTTTCTCTGACATAATCGACCAACCATTATTTCCAGCCACTTCCACCTTGATATTTGAACTGGGCGCCGCAGTGGTTACTCTTTACCAAATGCTTGTGCAATCAGTAGTTTGCTGTTTGTTGTTTGTTTGGTCACTTTACAACTTTGGGATAAGTATCCACTCTACCTTGGGAAATCTTCTTCAATCCACCCAAGCTGCGCAGATTGCGTCTCCTCCTCCTTCCACTAGCCTGGAGGGAAGTTTGAGTGTCCCCTCCCAGGAGATTGCCAATCAAGTTCTCAATGCGCTTGCTGAAGTGTAAATGTGTACAGCAGTTTGCACTTAATAATACTTCTGCATTATCTCATGCCCAACAAGGTCTCATGTTGTTAGACTCTGTGGATGGGGATGCCCATTATTAGGTGAGAGGTCTTTTGCGCTCTTCCTCACAAGCAGGCGATTCCACCCCACTGACGGCTGTCATGTTGGCCGCCCTGAAACCCCCTGTGTCCCAATCAGACCATCTATTCAGACTGATCTATGCCATGGCCAAAGCCCCTAGCTTGGTTTCTTTGATTTCAACTTTTGTGAACTTGCCCCACGTCAGGTCTATCTATCAATGTGCTTCAGGCAGTCTTTAGATTAGGCTTATATTTGGGTTCCACTCATCATGAGGTCTGGTCCACCATCCAAGGATCAGTAGATCAAATATGTGCCTCTGCAACCACCATCAACGCCTTACCCCATCATGTTACCCGTTATCATTAGGCGAATTTCTTGATTGGATTACCCAAAGTAGACGCAGATGACGCGCCTATCTCCAAATTAATGGTAGACTTAGGTACCAATCTTGTCATAACCCCTGAGTCCGAGTTGGCAGGTACAGAGTTACCTATTAATGATTCTGTTCAAGCCTAGATGGAGGAAGTCGTTTCCCCGCCCTCATACTTCCAATTTTCGCTCTGGCAAAGGACCCCAACATTACCCCCAATATGCCCATTATTTCTTCAGTTGCAAATGAGTTGGTCAAATCTTCCAATAAACAAAACTTCACTTATTTTCTAGTGCCTATGAAGATCAGTGTCAGCTCGCATCATGTCTCCTTCAAAGCCCTGGTGGATACTGGAGATGCGGGGAACTTCATGAGTGTTGAGTTGGCGCAACAATTAAAACCAGAAATGGATGCAGGCTCCTCAGTGATGGTGGCCTCATCTGCTTATCAGTCCTTACATGTTGTTCACTGACCGGTATCCTTTTCAATCCACCAGTTCAGCTTCTGCAATCGTTTTTGGCTATGCCAAACTTGGTGTTTCCAGTGATCTTAGGTGTGGGGTGGTGGCGCTGACAACATGTGAAGATTTATTTAGAGTATAATACTTTGTCATTTACCAATGATCATTCAGAGGAGAATTCCTTCTGATTGACACCCTCAAGAAGATACAAGAAACCAGCTCTATCACTACCCTGGTCACTTCTGCGGGCATCCCGGCTGATCTCCCTGAAAACTTATTGTGATATTGGAAAATCTTCAATATGGAAAAGGCGGATCACCTGCCTAAGCACACTAGGTATGATTGTGGGTTTTGCAGAATTGTGGAGTTGGTGAACATCAACTGTCCATTGTATCCCCATACAGCGGAGGAATAAGTTGCACTCAATACCTGGTTGGACAATGTGTTGAAAAAAGGTTGGATGTTCAAAGAGACCTCACCCATCTCCTCCCCCATCATCTTTGCCAGAAAAGTAGATGGTGCTCTCCGTCCCTGCATGTATTACAGTCATTTGAATAAAATAACAGTTTCTGATCCCTACCCATTGCCTCTGGAGCAGACAATCAGCCAGGCAATCGCCAAATCCTGTGTGTTCTCTTTGCTGGATCTGGTGAACGCCTTCAACCAAATTTGGGTAATGGAAGGGCAGGAATGGTTAATCGCGATCTGGACAAAGCGAGGCATTTTTCAATTTTATGTAATGCCCTTCAGGCTGAAAAATTCTCCCGCTACATTTCAATGGATGATTGACAATGTAATGGGTGACCTCCAGTTTACCTGTGCAATCGCATACAATGATGATATTCTGGTTACTCTCCAACTCCTGAACAACATGCTACTGAGTTGAAAGCGGTAGTGGTCACCTTTTATAAGGCAGGGTTGTTCCTCAAACCTTCCAAGTGTGAGTTTTATAAGGAGGAGGTTACTTTCCTTGATAACCTGATTCTCAAAGATGGCTATTCAATTCCTCCCAACAAGTTAGATGTGATCCAATAATTGCCAACTCTGACTATGCCAAAACAACTTTGGAGTTTCTTGGGAACCATCATTTTCCTAAAAATTTCCCCGTAACTTTCCCAGTTGTCCGCAACACTCCACCCCCTTACTGGGAAAAATGTACCGTTTTGTTGGACGCCCAAATACCAGCAGGCGTTTGAATCAATCAAGGAGGTGTTCGTGTCTCCACCCATTTTAAAACATGCTGATCCCACCAAACCATATATTGTTGTATGTGATGCCTCATTGGTAGCAGTGGGAGTGGTGTTGCTTCAGAAGCACAATGATCTTGAACATCCAGTCGCTTACTTTTCCTGGAAGTTCACAGCCACAGAGCAGCCTTGGGCCACTTATGACAAGGAAGTGGCAGCTGTTGCATGGGCATTAACTCATTGGTGGTATCTGTTGCAGGGTGCCCACCACGAATTAACAGTCCACATGGATCACCAGGCCCTTTTGTATTTTTGCAAACCCCAAAAATTGGCGCATCAGCAGGCCTGTATCTATTGGGACCTGTGCAGTTTTAACTTTAAATACAAATTTGTTAAAGGTGTGCTAAATGTACTTCCCAATTTCCTAAGCTGCAGTCCCACCTACTGTCCCTCAGAACCAGAGGAAGTGGATCTCATTAACTTGATTCCTGCCGCTCAGATCCTGTTGATTGTTCCCCCTGTTGTTTCCTCCCTCGCTTTGGCTCCCAACACCCCGCTAGTGGCTCAGGTTTTAGCCGGTCAATTGGCCTTCCCTGAGGGCATGGAGTTGGTCAAGCAGTTGGTATACTCAAGTCACAAACACTCTCTATACTCCTTAGAAGAGGGTCTCATTTACTTCTGTTCTCACATTTGGGTTCGTCCCTCCTTCCAATCAGAGGTATTCCATACACATCATGATCCCCCCATGGTCAGACATTCCAGTAATAAGAAATGCATCAATTTGATCAAGCGAACTTTTAATTAGTTGGGTCTGACAAAAGAGGTCCCAGCTTGGATCGCCAATTGTGTTACTTGCACTAGGGGCTAAGTCATATCACTCTGGAAAAAATGGCCTCCTGAACCCCTTACAGCAGGCAGAGGGCCCATGGACCTTAGTGTCCATGGACTTTGTTGTTGAACTCAACTGTTCTAATGGGTTCACAGCGGTGATGGTAGTGGTGGACCATTTCACAAAATTTTCCCTTTTTATACCTTGTACTTCTGCAATTACATTGGAAGAAACTGCCCATCTATTTGTATCCCATGTATTTTCAATGTTTGGTCTTCCCCAGGAGATCATCAGTGACTGGGGTTCACAGTTTACTGCGCAGTTTTAGAGTGAATTCCTATCAATCCTGAAAATATCCCCTGTCGATCCATGGCATATCACCCTCAGTCTGACAGTCAGACTGAGTGGGTCAATCAAGTCTTTGAACAGTACCTGCGTTGTTATGCTGCAGCAGCACAGGATACTTGGGCTGGTGACTTGCCCCTCGCTCAATTCGCTCACAATAATGGGACCCATGTGTCCATGGGGGTTTCCCCATATGAAGCAACGTTGGGTTAAAATCCTTTGTTTTTGGTCGGGCCATGCTTGTGGCCTGAGATTCAAGCTGCGCGGACCACACTGCCAACATCAGATTGACTCAAGCTTTAGTGTGGGAACATCTTACCAAAGCCATCGATGACTACAAGTGGTTAGCAATCATAAGCATCTTCTGGGTCATGACTTTATGGTGGGTTCCTACGTCATGCTCAATACCTGTCATTTAAGAATTCAAACCCCTTCCTGTAAATTTGCCAGTAAACGCTCAGGCCTCCATTTAGTGGAAGAGGTATTGGTTAATGGGGCGTTCCAACTGAAGCTTCCTGCGCATTGGAAGCAGCACCCTGTTTTCCATGTTTCCCAGCTGTCGCCCTTCAAGGGTGCAATTCCCACAGAACTGGAACTGATAATCACCAATAATGAGGAAGAAGCTGAGGTAGATGCTATCATGGCATCCCAGAAATCGCGACGTTCCATCCAATATCTAGTGGCCTGGAAAGGGTATCCAGCCTATGAAAATAGTTGGGTCAAGGCGTGCAATTGCACGAATTGCACGAATTTGGTTGAAGCATTCCATATATCACACCCCAAGGCTCCTCGCCCCCCCCAGAAAGTCGCAACAATTATGGCTATCAAGTTACCTAAGCACACAAGAATGTGGCTCTGGTGCAGTTTCCCAGTGGGGGCGCCCTTCCTTTGGAAAAAGGAAAGGGTAATGTAAGTCCTGGGGAACATCCCCTGGCTGTTGATTGGGCCATCTTCCCATTCCCAAGTAAAAAGACACCAAAGAGGATGGTGGTACCTCTCATTACTCAGGGCGATCTCACTCACATAAGAGACAAGCGATGGGTAACAGCTCTTCCACTTCAGATCCCACCCCCAGTACCCACACTCACCTCAGCAGAACTGTTACAGGGAATTAGCAAAATCTGCGCCAAGATGGTCAAATTGAAATCAGCTGGATCTAATTCAAGTGTCAATCTGGCCAATGCCCGAATCTCAAATGGCTGGGAAGGCATGAAGACTGAGGTATCAGCTGGAACGCCTGACAGTTCCAATTTAACCAATATGCCAATCGAACAAAGCACCCTCCTACCAAAGTCATTAAGGATCATCCTTGACAACTAGGCTATAGCATTGGGCGCCACCAACAAGGGTTTAAAGCCCCTGGTTGGCAATTTGGGCGCTGCAGCCAATGTGATGCCACTGACTGAGCGAATGGTTCAGTGACCAAGCATGGGCAGGTTGGGCGTCCCAAACCAGTTCCCAACCAAATGGACCCACCCCTATGTGGGGTGGCCTTGGGGGATTCCTGTTGCTTGTCGGGCCAAACGCCATCACGCCAACCATCAGAAACATAGCTGAGCCTTGGCTCAAACATTCGAGGTTGAACTGACAATGACTTGGCTCACTGCCAAATTTTGCAATGTAAGTTCTCAGGAACAAACTCGCCCATTCCCAAACAATTTGCTGGTTAGGTCAAAATTGAGGGACCCAATCCTGGCTTGTCACTACCCCAATTGACCACTATTTAATCATTTGCATAGCACTGAGAAAATTGTTGATCAATTTTCTTCCTTTTCCTTCAATAAAAATTTTGCCAAAAAAGCAAACAATTTTTATTATCTCTTCTGACCGCATCCCTGATGACGTTTCCCTGGTGGCCTGTCGGTCCATATACCAGATGGGCTCTACCAGTACTCTTGGTCACTATGGCCCCCTCTGTCATTGATTGAGTTCACCAAGTCCGATATTTTTGGCTCTACAACCCCATTATCACTAATTTCCAGCAGCAATACATGGGGATCTTTTGGCCGTATGTCCACTAATTGCAAGAGAATCTGTCTCCTTACCGCCCCAGTTGAAATGACTCCATATACCAAGGGTCTCATCAAGACTATCTCAGTGATTCCACACCTGCAGCAAGACCCCCTAGGTTGGGATTGGGTTCTGTATGGTTCATCGTCTGGATCATCCTCACCATTGTGCTGCACCAATAATTTGTCATTTCCCAATGCCCAGCTCCATATCAAGTCATCCAGTTGGCAATGCCTCTGGCATTCTGGCTTGCTTTTTTGGTGCTTATGTATCCTGAATGCAGGCTGGTCTAAACTTCTTCTGCCAATTCCCTGACAGAGTATTATTGCAAACCCAGAAAGATGAACCAGCAACAAGCCAGATGGCATGTGGAGCTGGTCTGTTATAATTTCCGGTAGAATAGAGGCCTGGGGCTTCAAATGTCCTGGCAGATTAGTTGAGTCAAGATGGAGATTTGTGTATGAGAATGAGAAATTGGAGGAATTCAACACCGCGACAATGTTCTGACAGGACCAATTTGCAATGGTTTAAGATAGGGGGAGTGTGTTGGGGGAGGAAGTTTTCCAGAAGCAGAGGAGCCCAGAATTTGCCTAAAGACTGAAATCTGAGATGATGGAGGGTCAGCCACACCAATAACATGCAGACTTCATGAAGAGGGTTGGGGTGTTGTACCACAAGTCGCGAATGTGGGTACCTAACCCATCACTATGATGGGAGGTAATCTGGGTTTCTCATGACCATCTACTGGTGGGTCATCCGGGAGTAGGGAAGATGATGGAATTGGTACATTGGGAGTATTCATGGCTGGGCCTTCATAAGGATGTCCAGATGTACATATGGGAGTATTTGGTATGTGGGAAGTCAAAACCATCAAGAAAACTACCATCAGGTAAGTTGAATCCGCTGCTGATACCACAGGCCTCTTAGAGTTTGATCAGTGTCAATTTCATAGTGGGACTTCTGAAGGTGCAAGGGAAGGACGCAATTATGGTGGTCATAGATAGACTACCAAATATGCTGAGTTCTTCCCATGTACTGGGAGTTTTCAGCAAAGGATGTGGCAAGGATTTTCATCAATGTAATATTTTCCTGACATGGATTACATGAGGAGATCAATTCAGATCGTGGCCCACAATTTGTTTTGAAATTCTGGTCAAGTCTACTGGGAAGTTTGGAAATCAGACTTGGTCAGTCCTCAGCATGCCATCTGCAATCCAATGCTCAAACAGAAAGGGTGAACCAGATACTTGAACAGTATCTGCAGTGTTATGTGTCTGATCGACAGGATGACTGGGTATTGTGGGTCCAGATGGCCCAGTTTGCTTACAACAACCACTCTCAATCCTCAACAGGAATGTCGCCATTTTTCGTGAATAATGGAATCAACCCTAGATTGAATGGAGGATCTGTGGGCGGTGTATGTCAGGGGGTGGATAAGATGTTACATACCATGTCAGAAATCAGAAAAATGCTATGAGGGAACTTGGAGCAGGCGATAGCTCAGCAGAAGTGGCAGGCAGATTGATAGAGGGCGCTGGATCTGGCGTTTAAACCTGGGGACTGGGTTTTGGTGGCGGCCAAGAAATATGCTGTCCCAAACAAAAGTCATAAGCTGGGTCCAAAGTTTTAGGGCCCATACCAGATCATCTGAGCTATTAATAGGGTCGCCTTTGAGTTGAGTTTGCCAGTGGGTTCCAGGGCCCATCCTGTGATTCACGCCTCCCAGTTACAGGCTTTTGGGGGTGAGGGGCCAGAGCATCCTGGTCCACTGAATCTGAGAGAAGGGGAGATGCCAGAATACAAGGTTGAATGGATACTGGATGCCAAATGGGTGAGAGGCCAGCAGCTACTGCTGGTGAAGTGGAAGGGCTATCCAGAAGAGGTGGAAATGTTGCAAATGATGGAGGACTGTGTGCAGTGTCCAGAGAAGGTCTGGGAGTTCTGGTCTTCACAGGGGAATGGTGTAACAGATCAGGAGGCACCTGATCCATACATTGGTTTAGATTGGGTGGAGTCTAATACAGATGTAGCCCTGCTTCAATGGGCATCAAACTTGGTAAGTTTGGAAATGGGTGAAATTGCCATCCCAAACCCAAATCACATCCATGGAATGATGATGAGCTTATGCGGAGCATGGATGGTGATCTGGTGGGATGGCGAAACTTTGTTAACAATGTAGTGGTCAGGGCTCGGAATAGTCTAACTAAAAAAGAAAGCTTATTTGATATTCACAGTGCACTATTTAGGGGAAGACGTTGCAGCCCTATAGGGCAGTTGTGTCATCTACAAGGAGTTTGGAAATAAATGATATTGCTAGCTCAGATTACATAATATATATTTAGTAAAATAGTTGGATCAGATCAAAAGACATGAGCTCCACCAGTGAGCTTGTTGTAGCATTGGCATCGTTCTTAGCCCTTTCCTGGTCCCAGGCCCTTCTACTGATGTGCAGTGTCATGGGAACAGTGGTACAAGAATACGTGGCAATGATGAGACTGTCAAGAGAGTGTCTGTAACTCTCTTGTTCCCAGCAAAGTGATGTGGAGCGCGAACCCACATTGCTAGGGAACTAGCTGTTAAGAAAATGGGGAATGAGGCACCTAGAATGGTGCTTGAGCAGGAGGTAACTCAGGCGAGGGTGTAAAGCACCACATATGAGAACAGGTAAGTAAGAAACCTCCCAACTTGAGTAGACACTAACAGGGGGTCCATAGTCGAGGGTAACTTGGAGTGAGTAGACTTGGGTGTCTTGGTCTGGAGAGGACCTAAACGGCCCAAGAAAGAACCTGGAATTCGTGTAAATTGTGATAATAGGTAGTGGCCCACATAGTTGGAGACCTTCCTGAAGAGGTTCACCACCATATTCACCTAAGGAACCATTGTAAAAAAAGTAAAATAACGGTTAAATTTAATAAAGAAAGTCGACCAAAAAGGAATGTTGGTCACAAAAACATATTTTAAAGTGTGTCAGGGAAAATATGGGTTCTGCAGAAATGCGCCCAAGCCTTGACGCTCTAATAAGCAGACGCTTCTGTCTGTTTTAGTAAGATACACCGAGAGTGCCTTCACTTGAGTAATTAATTAAAGCCATATTTTACCTGAGCTTAAAATTTCATAGCTAGAGCGGGACTTGAACCCTTGGTTTCCAACCAAGTGAATCAAACCGTCCTTGTTCATAATGTAAAACGTTCGTTTTAGTGCCTGAGCTGCGATCAGAGGCTGGGCGTTTTGCACCCCATTAGTATCAACCTGGGCATGCTTGGCTTGCACCCAGCGTTAATCTAAGGTGTGTTTCAGGTCAAGAAGAGCCTGAAGCTTCATCTTCTGGGCCTCCTGCCGCCCAGCCTTGTTTTAGCATCTGTTCCCACTATAAAGTCATCCAACCATGACAGAGACATGGCGGTAAGGTTCAGGGATGGGCCTCAGCAGGCCTGTACCTAGTATGGTCAGTAACATGGCTCTTACTGCCCAATTCATTCGTTGCATATTGGCGCGAACTAGCCCATTACAAAAAAGGCATATGACTGTGAGACAAGGGGAATTGAAGAAGACCCATAAATGGCTAAAAAATGATGCTATTGAGACTGAATGGTTGTTTCCATCTAAGAAGATCTAGAGGCTTATATGACTTGCCAATCCCAAGATTGTGCCATTTCTGATATCAGCATTCAGTAATAGTCCCATCAGGTCCCTTTAATGTCATTAGCATCAATGTAGTGGGTCCTCTACCCACTGGGTTGCATAACCATATGCATATCCTCTTAGCTGTAAAGCATTTGATCAAATGGGTCAAAGCGATTTTGTTCCCCACTGCCACTGCAAAAGCCATACCCTATTCCTTATTCAATCTGTTTTCACCTGGTATGGATGCCCAAAGCTTTACTTTCAGACAATGGGCTAAATTACACTTTTCAAGTATTCCAAGGAATGACTTCATTTTTTGGAACTAATTAAAGTTTCACCGCCCTTACACCCCTTCAACCAATGGAGCAGTGGAACGTGCTAATGTAACACTCATTTCTATTTTGTGGAATATGCCACCTCTGAATACCTGCTGGAATCACTATCTAGCCAGTGCCTTTCTTTATTACCAAATAAGCTACCATCAAATTATTAAAATTTCCTCCTTTAAAGCTCTTTATGGGCGTGCTCCCCAGTTACCAAGTTGTCAAGAGAGTGTCTGTAACTCTCTCGTTCCCAGCAAGGTGATGTGGGATGTAAACCTACATTGCTAGGAAAAGCCATTAGAAGAATGGGAACTAAGACACCTCAAATGGTGCCTGTGCAAAAGGTACCCCAGACAAGGGTGTAGAGCGCAACATATAGTACCAGGTAATTGAGAAACATAACAGCTTGAGTGGACCCCAGAGGGGAGTCCATAATCAAGTGTAACTTGGCGTCAGTAGGCTTAGGTGCCTCGATCTGGAGGGGATCTGGGCAGCCCAAGGAGCACCTGGGATTTTGGTAAATTGTGATAAAAGGTAGTGGCCCACATAGTTGGAGACCTCCCTCAAAGAGGTCCACCACCAAGTTCTCCCCAGGAACCATTAATAAAACATAAAATAATGGGTATATCTATTTAAGAAAGTCGACCAATGAGGAATGTTGGTCACAAAAAACGTATTTAAAGTGGGTCATGGAAATTAAGGTTCTGCGGAAGTGCGCCCAAGCCTTGACGCTCTAATAAACAGACGCTTCCATCCATTTTTGTAAAATACATCAAAAGTGCCTTCACCTGAGTAATTAATCGAAGCCATATTTTACCCGGTCTTAAAATTTCATAACTTGAGAGGGATTTGAACCCTTGCTCTCCAATTAACTGAATCAAATTATCTTTGTTTGTAAAGTAAATCGTTTGTTTCAGTGCCTAGGCTGAGATAAGTGGCTGGGCGTTTTGCACCCCATTAGTATCAACCTAGGCATGCTTTGCTTGCACCCAGCGTTGATCTAAGGTGTGTTTCAGGTCAGGAAGAGCCTGAAGTCTCACCTTTTGGGTCTCCTGTCGCCCAGCCTTATCTTTAGCATCTGTTCCCACCTAAAAGTCATCCAACCATGACATTACCCTCTCCTCCTTCTTGGGCTCCACCCCCTCAAGGGGCGTTTGCTAAGGATAAGTTCTTATGTGCTGGTGGCAACTTCATAGCAGCAACAGCTGGCTTAGGCTGAGATCCTGCAGCCTCAGGGAAATGATTATAGAATGATTAGATCAGGTCTTGGGCATGTACACAATCCTGTGCTGACACCCAACTGTTCTCTGCTGCGTCAAACCCCTTCCAGGATGTTAGGTACTCAAGGCGTTGCTTAACCCGGTGGGAGGCTACTATTTCCTTCACTTCCCATTCTAGCGCCAAATCCACAAGATAAGCCATGGGAGTCACAGGTGGAGGGCCCTCAAACAATGTCAATTTGCTTTCATGAAAGATGGAGAAGATCCAAAATGTGGAGGGAAGATCCAACTGGTATGAGGCATGACCCACCTTTCTAATTACACGGTAAGGACTAATCCTCTTTGGACCCAGTTTTTGCATGGCTGCTTGATAGGAATGTTGCGAACATCAAGCATCACAAGATCCCCTTACTTGTATGCTGGACCCACTCAGTACTTTCCTTTGGCATTCTCCTTATGAACCAGCATAGCCACCTCCAAACTTGTGGACACCCCCTGATGGACCTTCTTGAGAGTCTTAGCAAAGTCCAGCACCGCTTCCACTTTGGAGCCACAGCTAGGCTCCATGTTAAAAGCAGGGTTAAAGCCATGGCAAAAAAGGGTGAACAACTGATTGATGAATGCAAAGTGTTGTTGTAGCTAAACTGGGCCATGGAAAGGTGAGGAACCCAATCTGAATGGTCTGCGGTGGTGTAACAACGCAGAAATTGTTCCAAGCACTAATTCACTCGCTCAGTCTGCCCATCTGATTGGGGGTGATAAGCAGTTGAATGGCAGGGGTAATCTGAAGAGTTTTACACAACTCTTCCCAAAAGATGGAGATGAACTGGGGTCCCCCATCACTAATGATTTTGAGGAACCACATGAAGCGCAAATACATGGGTGACGAAGAGCCTGGCCATTTCAGTATCAGTTATGGTATGGTTGTTCTGCAAGGGATAAAGTGGGCGAACTTTGTAAATCGGTCCACCACCACCATTATTGCATCATGCCCATCTGAAACGAAAACTCCACAATGAAATCCACTAATAGGGATGTCCAGGGCCCTTCAGCCTTTTGGACTAGTACCTGCAACCCTGCTAAAGGTTGCAGATTGGGTTTCATTTGATTGAATATCAGGCACTATTCACAGTACCGCACTACCTGAACAGGCAAGCCCTTCCAATTGTAAGTGCGTCATATCAACTTTAAGGTCTTTGCTTTCCCAGGATGACCAACAGTGCTTCCATCATGATGGTCCTGGATGATCTCCAGTCGTAGTGGTCCAGCAGGAACCCATAGGCGCCCCTGAAACCACACCATCTCATCCTTCATGTGATAGCCCCTGGATAAGTCCTCCTGATCCAGGGTGCTCTTGAAAACAACAGCATATTTGGCTGATAATGGCTGAGAAAGAACTACCTTTCTAAACATACTATATTCTGCTGCATTTTCCAGAGGCATGAGCGCTGGCGTATGTACCCTGGACTTGGGAAGTTGAGACATAATCATACTTGGTAGAATCATCAACTGAGTGTTGTGAATCTCTACCTCCTTTGGATTGGGAGCCAAAGCCAGGTTGCAGCTTAAAACATCCGCCAAACCATTCTCCTCCTTGGTGAACTCATAGGAAAATGTAAATAGGGCAAGGGTCTCATGCCAATGGGTCTGATGTGGTGTTAGAACATGTGGAGCATGATAGTACAACAGGGCTCAGTGGTCTGTGCGTACCCAGAATGGTTGGGAGGAGCCATGTAAGTGGTGACGCCAATAAATCAGCGCCTCCACCACTGCTAATAACTCCTTGTCATATACAGCGTAGTTTAACTCATGCAGAGACATTTTCCTAGAAAAATATTCCACTGGATGCTCAGACCCATCTTCACCCACCTGTAACAGGGCAGCCGCAATGGCAAAGTTGAAAGCATCTGAGGACACAATGAACTCCTTTGCAGGGTCAACATGCAGAAGGATGGATGTGGATAAAAAGGTACACTTCACCGCTTGGAAAGTATCCTCCAGAACGGGGACCACTGAAGCACCTTGGCACCGCTGGCCTTATATAAGGGTGCTGCCAAATTGGAGATTGGGTGTGAACTTCTTGAGGAACGTACATGTCCCCAAAAGCTCCTCAATTCCCTGACTGAGGTGGGGTAGGCCTCTCACGAATAGCCTTCTCCTTGTCTTGAGTTATCATATAGCTCTGGTCAAAAACGACGTTGCCCAGAAAAGTAATCTGGGACTTGAAGAATTCGCATTTACTAATCTTGAGGGTAAGGCAAGCAGCCCTCAATCTCTCCACTACTTGTCAAAGGTGTACTACATGTGACTCCTGATTGGGGGTAAAACACCAGGATGTCATCCATGTAGGCAACCGCGCATACCCCCAACAAGTCTCCCAACGCAGCATCAATGCGGCGTTTAAAGATGGCAGGGGGCATTCTTAAGCCCAAAGGGCATAACCCAGAACTGGAAAATCTTTTCAGTGCGGATTGTGGTCAAACACTCCTGGCCCTTCTTTATCCGGATTTGATTGAATGCATTGAGGCAATCCAACTTGGAGAAAACTTTTGCCTTTTCCACATAGCGTGCAATCTGGGAATCTAAAGGGATGGGATGGAGGTCGGGTACAGTCACATTGTTTAAATTTCCATAATTGACACATGGACAAAAGTTCCATCAGCCTTCTCCACAAAGAGAAGTGGGGAGCAAACAGGGGAGGTACGCTGAAAGATGGCACCTTTGGCCAACTTCTCCTTCACCCATACATCTAAAACCTCTTCCTCCCGGACAGTCAATGGGTATATGGGGGAAGAAATATGCACCAGATCCACAGTGAGTTTAAAATTACAATCAAACTCAGAATGTTCTGGTAGTGTACTAGCTGAAGCTGCATCAAAAGAAGATGCCAACTCCTCCAAACAGGGAGGTAATGAAAGTCCCACGGTGGGCTTCAGTAAAGGGGCAAGATACGGACTGGGAACATTGGGCCAATGGGGGTAATTTACCTTGGGAGTTATCCTCAAGACAAAGGAACAATCAACTGGTGACCATTTGTCAAAGACAAAGGATAAGAGTGTTTTCTTTCAAATTAGTCCTAATGTCAAAACTTCTGCACCACTCAACACCCAAAATGATGGGAAACAAGGTTTCTGATAGCTTGAAACTGATCAGACAATAGATAGGAACCTACCTGGAAATCAACTGACCCCATGACGTTCAGTGTGGGGATATCTTGAGAAGCCCCACCTCTAACCATACCACCTGGTGAGTAACTCAACTCAAGGTAGTCAGCAGGTTTTGGTCAATAAAATTATTTGAGGTACCAGTATCCACCAAAATAGTTGTGCTGAACTTTCCATAAGAGGATGTAAGGATAGCAGTCAACAAGAAGTATCCAGAATGGTATTTATTCAACGCAGAAAACGCCACTAACTCACCAGAAAATTCTTCCTCCGGCTTGAACAAGCCATCAGGGTATGTTTTAGAATCATAGAAGGGGGAGGGATAGTGGGCCACTCTTACTACTGAGGCCACATATCCCACCACACCCTCTGAAGGTGCATATACATCTTTATATTTATAAAAAAGTTCCTTTTCAACTTCCTGAGAACCCTAATCATGGTAGGATTCAAACAAGGGTTATCAGGAGTAATCTGATATACTGAAATAGGGTCCTCATCTAGACTATATGAGCATATAAACGGCTCATTCTGGGATAAATTGCTCACGTTATAAAACGCGTTTTCCAGCTCTAATAAACCCACCTCATTCTGAGGGTTTGGTGTGCATTGCTATCCAGGTCCATCACCCCCAGGCCCAGAACTGATGCCCCAGCATGCACCTCAAAAACATGTTGGGGAGAAAAACTGTAACGGAATCCCTTCTTTTTGTTAAATTCAGGTTTGGACCTCCAATGTTCCCAATTTCTGCTGAGACGTGGAGAATTAATGGGAAGCATCTCACAATTCAAGGAAATATCACTAGTTGAGGACGCATGAAATTTATAGGGATGACCATGGGCGACATCATCGTGGTGGAACTTTTCTGAAACCTTTACTTCATTCTCAGGGCTAGACCCCTGTACAGTTCCGAATTTAGAAGAAGTTGAAGGATTAGAAGGATAAGATTCCCTCATTTTAAGAGGCGCTGTCATGGAAATGGCAGAAGTTTAGACTGGCCTGCCAGTCAGGATGCGTGAGCATCCAGAAAGCAAGCCAGAATGCCAGAGGCATTGCCAACTGTACAACTTGATATGGAGCTGGGAAATATGATACCACATAATGATGGCAAAATGACAAGGTTAGGAGTATACCAACGGCAAACCACACTGAGTATAATCCAGACCCAGGGGTTCTAGTAACAGGGGGGAACTACTGTGATAGTCTCCACAAGATTCTTGGTCGTTAAGGCCATTTCATCAGGGGTGGTAGAGAGGCAAATTTTCTCTTGTAGTTGGCAAACATAGGGCCATAAAATCCCTGTATATTGCTGCCAAAGGTCATGAGGACAGGAATGTAGAGCCAAAAATATTGGACTCATTGAAACCAATTGGCAATGGAGGAAACCATGGTAACCAAAAGGATTGGTAAGGCCCACACCCAGATTGCGGAGCAGTGGACCACCAGGAGAATGCCATCTGGGATGTGGTCAGAAAAGGAAAAAATATAAATCTGGGGTTTTTAATAAATTTTTATTTGGGAAAGAAAGTAAGAAAATTGACCAACAATTTTCTCATTGCCTTGCAACTGATTAAATAGTGGTCAAATGGGTAGTGACAAGGCAGGGGCAGGATCCACAAATTCAACTTAACTGGCAAATTGGTCGGAAGTGGGGGGTTTATTCTCTGGAAACTGACATCACAAATATGGTGGCAGTCTGAGTCTCTTTCAGTTCAACCTCAAACGCCTGGGCCAAGGTTCAACTACATTTCTGACAGTTAATATGATGGCGTTTGGCCCAATGAGCGACAGGAATCCCCCAAGGCCATCCTATATAGGGATGGAACCTTTTGGTTGAAAACAGGTTTGAGGCAGCCAACCCACCCACGCTCAGTCATTTAACCATTTGTTCAGTTGACAGTAGCACATCAGGCGCAATGCCCAGATTACTATCAGAAGGCTTTGAACCTCATTGATGGCGCCCAATACTTGTTCTACTGGTTTAGGAGTCAGATTGGAACTGTCAGGCAATCCAGCTGATATCTCATTCTTAATGCTTTTACAGCCATTCAAATCCCAGCCATCAGCCAGATTGCCACCTGAATTAGATCTGACCAATTAATCACTTCGATAATCTCAGTACAGATTTCACTAATTCCCCACAACAGTTCTGCTGAGGTGAGTGAGGGAATTGGAGGAGGGACAGGAGGGCAGATGGGCTGTCACCCATCGCTCATCAACTATGTGAGCGAGATTGCCCTGGGTGATGAGGGGTACCACCATCCTCTTTTGTGTCTTTTTATTTTTGGGAACAGAAAGATAGCCTGATCAAGAGCCAAAGGACACTCCCCAAGATTTACATTACCCCTTTCCTTTTTCCAAAGGAATGGCACCCCCACTGGGAAACTGCACTAGAGCCACGTTTTTATGCGCTTTGGGCAACTTGATAGCCATAATTGTTGTGACTTTCTGGGGGGGCGAGGAGCTTTGGGTGTGATATATGGAATGCTTCAACCAAGTCCATGCAATTCGCGCAATTGCGTGCCTTTTTTTCAACTGTTTTAATATGCTGGATATCCTTTCCAGACCACAAGATATTAGACTGATCGTCACAACTTCCAAGATGCCAGGATGGCCTCCACCTCAGCTTCTTCCTCGTTATTGATGACTATTAGTTCCAGGTCCATGGGAATTACACCCTTGAAGGGCGACAGCTGGGATACATGGAAAAGTGGGTGTTACTTCCAATGTGCAGGAAGCTTCAAATGGAACGCCCATTACCCAATACCTCCTCCACTAAGTGAGGACCTGAATGCTTACTGGCGAATATGTGGGAAGGGGTTTGGATTTGCAAAATGGCGAATATCAAGCATGATGTAAGATACCACTGTAAATTCATGACCTGGAAGGTGCTTACGATCTACAAATCTCTTATAGTCATTGATGGCTTTAGTGAGTGTTCCATTAAAGCTTGAGTCAGTCGAATATGGGCAGCATGATCCACGGCAGCTTGAACTTCTGGTCAAGCATGCTCTGGCTGAGAATGATGGTTATAGCCCAGCATAGCTTCATATGGTGAAAAACCTGTGGATGCGTGAGTCCCATTATTGTATGCAAATTGGGTGAGAGGCAAGTCATTAGCCCAGGTATCCTGCGCTGCTGGCATAGCAACACAGGTACTGTTTGAGAACTTGGTTAACCCTCTTGGTCTGACCATCAGACTGAAGATGATACGCTGTGGATTGACAGGGGTTTATCTTAAGGATTGACAAGAGTTCACTCCAAAACTGGGCGATAAATTGGGTGCCTCAATCACTAACAATTTCCTGGAGAAGACCAAACATCAAAAACACATGTCAAACAAACAGATGGGCAGTTTCTTCTGATGTAATCGCAGAATTACAAAGGGATAAACAGGGAAAATTTTACAAAGCAATCTACCACCACCATCACCACTGTGAACCCATTAGAAAAGGGACAATGAAATCTATGGACACCGAGGTCCATGGACCTTCCGCCTGTTGTAAAGGGTGCAGAAGACCATTTTTTCTGGAGCGGTCCAACTTGGCCCTAGTGCAAGTAACACAATTGGTGATCCAAGCTGGAACATCTTTGGTCAGTTCTGCCCAATTAAAGGTTCACTTGATCAGGTCAATGCATTTCTTGTTACTGGGGTGTCTGACCATGAGGGGATCATGGTGTGTGCAGAATACATTCAGGTGGAAGGAGGGGGAACCCAAATATGAGAACAAAAAGTAAATGAGCCCTTCTTCTAAAGAATATAGGGAGTGTTTGGGACTCGAGTGAGTCAAGTGCTCAATCAACTCCATGCCTTCAGGGCAGGCCATTTGACTTGGCTAACACCTGGGCCAATAATGGATCATTGGGTGACAATGCGGTGGAGGAAACAATGGAGGGAATGATTGACAGAATCTGAGTGGCAGGAAACATGGTAACAAGATCCACTTCCTCAGGTTCTGTGGGGAAGTGAGTGGGGCTACAGCTTAGGAAATTGGGAAGGACATCTAGCGCCCCTTTGACAAATTCATATTTGAATTTAAAACTGCACAGGTCCCAATAGGTTCAGGCTTGCCAGTGTGCCAATTTTTGGGGTTTTCAAAAATACAAGAGAGCCTGGTAATTCATGTGAACTGTTAACTCATGATGAGCACCTTGCAACAGGTACCACCAATGAGTTAATGCTATATGCAACAGCAGCCAGTTCCTTATCATAAATGGCCCAGGATTACTCCATAGCAGTGAATTTTTGGGAAAAATAAGCGACCAGATGTTCAAGACCATCGTGGTCCTGAAGCAGCACCGCGCCCACAGCTACTAATGAAGCATCGCATGCAATGATATACAGTTTGGTGGGATCAGCGTGTTTCAAAATGGGGGGAGACATGGACACCTCCTTGATCAATTTAAATGCCTGCTGGCATTTGGGGGTCCAACAAAATGGTACATTTTTCCCTGTGGGAATAGAGCGGGGTGTCCAATTGGGATAGTGCAGGGGAAAATTTTTTTAAAAAAAGATAGTACCCAAGAATCCTCAAAGCTGCTTCTGTGTAGTTGGGGCTGGCCATTCTTGGATTGCATCTAATTTATTGGGGGGGATGGCGACACCTTCTTTAAGTACCAAGTTTCCAAGAAATGTAACCTCTTCCTCATAAAACTTTCACTTGGAAGCTTTGAGGAACAGACCTGCTTTATGCAAGGCAACCACCACTGCTAAGTCAATAGCGTGTTGTTCAGGAGTTGGGGAATGGACTAGGATATCATTGATATATGGAATAGCACAGGAGAACCAAATATCCCCTAACACATTGTCAATCATTTTTGAAACATAGCAGGAGCATTTTTCAATCTGAAGGGCATTACACGAAATTGAAAAATGCCACGCCTCATTCAAATTGTGGTCAGCTATTCTTGTCCTTCCATTACTAAAATCTGGTTAAAAGCGTTCACCAGGTCAAGTTTTGAGAACACCCAGGATTTGGCAATTTCCTGATTGATTGTCTGCTCCAGGGGCAATGAGTAGGGATCTGTAAAACTGTTATTTTGTTCAGGTGACCATAATCCATGCAAGGGCGGAGCAATCCATCCGATTTTCTTGCAAAAATGATAGAGGAGGTGACGGGTGAAGTTTCTTTAAACAATCAACCTTTTTTTAACATATCATCCAACCATGTATTGAGTGCAACCTCTTCCTCTGCTGTATGAGGATACAATGGGCAATTGATGTTCACCAGCTCCACGGTTGTCCAAAATCCACAATCATACCTATTATGTTTTGGCAAATGATCCACCTTTTCCATGTCAAAATTCTGCGATATGGCATTAAGTTTTTGGGAAACTCAGCTGGAATGCCCACAGAAGTAACTAGGGTGGTGATAGAGCTGGTTCCTTGAATTTTCTTGAGAAAATTGATCAGAGGAACTCTCCCTCTGAATCATCATTGGCAAATGACAACGTATTAGATTCTAAATGAATCTTCACATGTTGTTAGCGCCACCATCCCACACCTAAGATCACCGGAAACACCAGGTTCGGCATGGCCAAAAATGATCACAGAAGTTATATTGGTGGATTGAGAAGTGTATCAGGCGGCAAACAATATACAAAGACTGATAAGCGGAGGAGGCCACCATTACTGAGGAGCCCGCATCCATACCTAGTTTCAATTGTTGTGCCAACTCAACACATGAAATTCCCCGCTGCTCCAGTATCCACCAGAGCTTTGAAGGAGACATGATGGGAACTGATACTAATTCTCATAGGTACAAGGAAATAAGCAGAATTCTGCTTATATAAAGATTCAACTGACTCATGGGTGACTGATGAGATAATAGGTAGGTCAGGACCAGGGTCAGGGTTCTTAGCTGGGGAGAAAATTGGAAGTACTAGGGCTGGGAAAATTATTTACTTCGTCTGGGCTTGAACAGAATTGTATATAGTTAACTCTGGGAATGCTAACTCAGACTTGGGGGTTCTGGCAGGGTTGGAGCCCACATTTGCTACTATTTTGGTGTCAGGGACATTGTCTACATCTTTGTTAGGGAATCCTATCATAAAATTCCCTTTCTAATATGAGGAAACGTGATGAGGCAAAGCTTTGATAGTAGTTGCGGTGACACCTATTTGATCTATTGATCCTTGGGTGGTAGACCAAACCACATGGTGAGTGGAAACTGAATCCAAACTTGCTCTAAAGACTGCCTGAATCATGTCAATAGGTAGTCCTGACGCGGGAGCCAACTCAGGAAAGGTAGAAATCAAAGAAGCCAAACTAGGAGCTTCAGCCATGGCAAAGAGCAGTTTAAATAAATGGTCTGATTGGGACACAAGGGGATTCAAGGCGGCCAAGACAACAGCCATCAGGGAGGCAGGGTCTCCTTTTTGTGTGAAAGAA
This sequence comes from Massospora cicadina, assembly GCA_022478985.1. NCBI lineage: Eukaryota > Fungi > Entomophthoromycota > Entomophthoromycetes > Entomophthorales > Entomophthoraceae > Massospora > Massospora cicadina. The sequence continues at coordinate 103,255 of JAKSZP010013407.1, forward strand.
TGCAAAAGACTTCTCACCCAGCGACGGGCATCACCATCTATGGCATCTAGCAATGTGAGACCTTGTTGGGCCTGCAATATTGCAGAAAAGTTGTTGAGTGTGATTGTTGTGCACATTTGTACTTTGGTGAGTGCGTCAAGAACCTGATTGGTGATCTCTTGGGAAGGGATACTCGAATTGTTTTCCAGACTGGAGGAATTAGGAGGAGATGTGATCTTCACATCTTGGGTGGCTTGAAGAAGATTTACCAAAATAAAGCGGATGCTTCTCCAGAAGTCAAAAAATGACCAAATAAGCAACAAACAACATACAACTGATTGCATGTTCATCTGGTAGAGAGTAACCACTGTGGCGCTTAATTCAAAAATCAAGGTGGAAGTGGCTGGAAGTAATGGTTGGTTGATTATGTCATGGAAATGGCAGAAGAAGTTTAGACTGGCCTGCCAGTTGGGATGCGTGAGCATCCAGAAAGCAAGCCAGAATGCCAAAGGCATTGCCAACTGTACAACTTGATATGGAGCTGGGAAATATGATACCACTTAATGATGGCGAAATGACAAAGTTAGGAGTATACCAACGGCAAACCACACTGAGTATAATCCAGACCCAGGGGTTCTAGTAACAGGGGGGGAACTACTGTGATAGTCTCCACAAGATTCTTGGTTGTTAAGGCCATTTTGTCAGGGGTGGTAGAGAGGCGGATTTTCTCTTGTAATTGGTGAACATAGGGCCATAAAATCTCTGTATATTGCTGCTGAAAGGTCATGAGGACAGGATTGTAGAGCCAAAAATATCAGACTCGTTGAAACTAATCATCAATGGAGGGAACCATGGTAACCAAAAGGATTGGTAAGGCCCACCCAGAGTGCGGAGCGGTGGACCACCTATAGAATGCCATCTGGGATGTGGTTGGAAAGGAAAAATGAAAATTTGGGGTTTTTAATAAATTTTTATTTGGGAAAGAAAGTAAGAAATTTGACCAACAATTTTCTCAGTGCCATGCAACTGATTAATAGTGGTTGATTGGGTAGCGACAAGGCAGGGGCAGGATCCACAAATTTGACTTAACTGGCAAATTGTTCAGGAATGGGCAGGTTTGTTCCTTGAGAACTGACATCACAAAATTTGGCGGCAGGCCAAGTCTCTGTCAGTTCGACCTCAAATGTCTGGACCAGGGTTGATTATGTTTCTGATGGTTAGCATAATGGCATTTAGCCCAACAAGCAATGGGAATCCCCCAAGGCCATCCAATATAGGGATGGGACCATTTGGTTGGGAACAGGTTTGAGGATGGCCAACCCACCCACGCTCGGTTGATTACCCATTTGTTCGGTCAATAAAAAACCATTGGGCACAATGCCCAGATTACTATCAGAAGGCTTTGAACCCTCATTGATGGCGCCCAATACTTGTTCTACTGGTTTAGGAGTCAAATTGGAACTGTCAGGCAATCCAGCTGATATCTCATTCTTCATGCTTTTACAGACATTCAAATTCTGGCCATCAGCCAGATTGCCACCTGAATTAAATCTGACCAATTTCAATTCAATAATCTTGGTACAGATTTCACTAATTCCCCACAACAGTTCTGCCAAGGTGAGTGAGGGAATTGGAGGAGGGACCCAAAGCAGATGGGCTGTTACCCATCGCTCATCAACTACGTGAGCGAGATTGCCCTGGGTGATGAGGGGTACCACCATCCTCTTTGGTGTCTTTTTATTTGGGAATGGAAAAATAGCCCAATTGAGAGCCAAAGGACACTCCCTGAGACTTACAGGCACATGTGACTTTTTGGCTTCCATATTTATATGATTTGATCTGATGATGGCCAAATTACCTGGCCCCTTCTGGGTTGGGGCGGGGAAACTACCCCAAAGGGTTTTGACAAGATGATCAAAATTGGAAGGAGGGACTGCCAAATTGGGGAGTTTCACATCAATATGTCCAAAGTCAAACAGAGAAACGACGTTTTAACCTTGTCAGTTAATGGCAAAGCCTGGGGTTTTATTCACAGAATTTACTTAAATATGCTTTCATTGGATGACCCACTTGATGCAGAGAAAAGAACTTTAAGAAGGAAGGGAGGGATGCTTCATCAGGTCGATTTTGCTCCAAGACCTGTTCCAAACCCTCCATTGTTTGCCACAAGAGTGGCTGTGTGTGGAATACTGCAAAAACCCAGTCACCCACCTTGGGAGACAACTGGGACAACAGATACACTCCTTACAAAAGTGGATGTTAACTAGATGAATTATTTTTTCCTAATGATGGTTTTGGATCAAGGGAAGCTAAGGCTTGTTGAATTTCTGAGTAATCTTGGGAGAAAGATGGGGAATCATGACATTAGGATTGCAAAAAGTCTGAGACCACCAGGTATGAGCAGGAAGGGTGGGCACTTCCCAATTGGTAGTTGCAAGAATAACGCTGAGACACACCAATACAAATTAAATGAGAAAACTGTGGTGAGCACCATCGTGACAGTGACAAATGGCTAGCGCACCCAAATACTAATAATGAAAGTCTAAACGGATAATTCTTATGCATGTATAATAAAAAGGTTGGTCGACTAATGTCAAGAGAGTGTCTGTAACTCTCTCATTCCCAGCAAGGTGATGTGGGATGCAAACCCACATTTCTAGGGAACTAGCCATTAGAAGAATGGAAAATAAGACACCTCAAATGGTGCCTGTGCAAAAGGCACCCCAGGCAAGGGTGTTGAGCGCAACTTATAGTACCAGGTAAGTGAGAAACATAACAGCTTGAGTGGACCCCAGAGGGGAGTCCATAATCAAGTGTAACTTGGCGTCATTAGGCTTGGGTGCCTCGATCTGGAGGGGACCTGGGCAGCCCAAGGGAGCACCTGGGATTTTGGTAAATTGTGATAAAAGGTAGTGGCCCACATAGTTGGAGACCTCCCCAAAGAGGTCCACTGCCAAGTTCGCCCCAGGAACCATTGATAAAATGTAAAATAATGGGTAAAATTATTTAAGAAAGTTGACCAACGAGGAATGTTGGTCACAAAAAACGTATTTAAAGTGGGTCAGGGAAATTAAGGTTCTGCAGAAGTGCGCCCAAGCCTTGACGTTCCAATAAACAGACGCTTCCATCCATTTTTGTAAATACGCTGAAAGTGCCTTCATCCAAGTAATCGATTTGAGCCATATTTTACCAATCTTAAAATTTCTAACCTGAATAGGATTTGAACCCTTGCTCTCCAATTGATTAAATCAAACCGTCTTTGTTTGTAATGTAAATCATTTGTTTCAGTGCCTGGGCTGAGATAAGAGGCTGGGCGTTCTGCACCCCTTAGTATCAACCTGGGCATGCTTTGCTTGCACCCAGCGTTGATCTAAGGTGTGTTTCAGGTCAGGAAGAGCCTGAAGTCTCACCTTCTGGGCCTCCTGTCGCCCAGCCTTATCTTTAGCATCTGTTCCCACTATTAAGTCATCCAAGCATGACACAAGTAGTGTTTAGCCCCAGATCAATGCCTCCATGCCTGAAATCTTTGTTTTAGCTATGAATGCTTTACCTAGTGAAATTGTATGGCTTCAAGCCCTAGCCATGCAAGGCATTGTCACCACCACAGAAGGGAGACATCCTGTTTTAATGCTAGCTGACCCTCCCAACCAATTTATAAATCAGGTACATCATTCTCTTTTATCATCAATGACCTGTAGGTTGACAGAACAAGCTTAAAGCTCTTTTAGTCAAGACCTTATAAGGTCATTTATATGGTGAATTTATAATACTCCATTGCCAATGTTTATCAGGAGATAGTGGTGAACTGAGTACATGGTTGATTCCTATGGTTCTATACCCCTTACAACGGGATCTTGAAGGGGCATTGTCAGGAATTGAGATGATGAGAGAGACAAAACCCCTACCCCAAATTTGAGTTCAATAATTTGACTCCCAAGTCATTGTGAATGAAATCTGCGCCTGATGGCACCAATAAGAGTTTGATCTGGAAGCATCACGTGCAACAAAATCATTGGAGATGCATCCAGTAAATTCATCCCCACTTTCAAGCTCAAGGTGCGACCCTCACCGTTGTGGTTACAAGGATGAAGCAGAACAATGAGAGCGCAAAAATAGGCGGTTGATCTGGAAGACTGTGAAAGATCCTGAATGTATAGGCCACAAATGTCCTTTTGCACCAAATCCCCACACATCCTATAAATAACGATACTTTTAACTCAATAAAACAGTATTGTTTGCCCCATCTTTTTCATTTTTTGACCTCTCCACTAGCTTAAAAATTTTGAGCCCACTTTTGAACTTCAGCTACAGTCCACAGAATTTTAATTCTGAGACCGCTTATATCCCATCAAATAGAGTATCTGTCCTATGATAATTATGGCAAAATATATTTATTAAAGTCAAGTATTAAAAATGAGATATAAAATTAATTATGTAACTTTATTCTAGTATTGAATAGAGGTTTTTATGTGTTGCACTTAACAATATAGACCTTAAAAGGAAAAGAATTAATAGAATTAATGGAGGGGAAATTTTTAAGGAGAGGCTCTTGGTCAGTTGATGCATTACTGATGGTATAATGCCTTTGTAGCATATTTTTGATAGCGCAAAATTGCAAGGTGAATAACCAGCTAAAGTAAGACTTGAAATTACTTAGGTTGCTAAATTTTCTGATTCTTGATTCTTGCCCTTTTGTGTCATTCATTGTATTTACTGCCTCAAGAGCCAAATTGAGTAGCGATTGCCTGACCTACTGATGATCCTTCAATTTTATTAGGCAGGATTTCATCTTGGGGTTTCTAGGCTTGAATAGATCTGTCAGAATTTTTCTTGAGGCCATTTTGAGTTATACTGACTACTGATTTTTTGTTGATTTGTCAAGTTAACCCTTAAACCCCCTTCTTGGGTAAAGGTGTCAATTCAACTGTGGGAGTTGATTGGTCGATATTCTTCCCATTATGTTCAGATATGATATATGACAGGGAACTACATTTGCATCTTAATTGAAAGGAATTCCCGTTTAGAACCAAGGAGGGATGTAAGCAGGTGGCTATCCCTCTTGTCACCCTTAGCAATTTGGACCATGTGGTGGATTAAGGGTGGGTAATGGAATATACCCTAAAGATCATGCCTCTTCCTCATCTTCTCACAACCTAAGAGTTGGTGCAAAAAATTCAGGAGGTGTATCAGGCGGTTGCTTGGTCAGAAGCTATTGCAGTAGCTGGTTCACAACAATTTTCCAAAAAGTTTTCTCTATCAGTTTGAGTTCCACTAGCAAGTATAAGTCAGTGACCAACAAAGTTAAATCAATCAAGTCACTCTCAGGATAAAAATTTTCATCTACCATTCCCCTCCATTGTCATCAGAAACATGGCTGTCCTCAACAGGTATGGGCGCAATAAACCCCTTCCCTAAACAATGGAACTGGTCATGTGTAGCCTGGCCATGGGCGCAACCTTCTGTCTTTCAGAGGAGTCATCATCATTGTGCCAAGTGTGATTAAAGTGGAATCAAAATTTTTTCAAGTGAATTTAATATTGAGCTAACCAGGCAGGTCAGACCCAAATCAGTATCTTAAAAGTTATTTAGGGGTGCCAATCTGCCAGGGCCAAAGCACAAAGATATTCCTGACAGTAGTGTACTTGTTTCTCATTTATCCATTCAGATAGCATGTAGGTCAGCGGTCCCCTACAGGGTTACTGTCAAAATTTTCCTTTTCCGCTCTTTAGAGTAAATAAAAATCTTTAAGTGGCAACTTGATTTTTAATTGTAGAAGTTGCTAAACATTTAGTGGATATAATTTCCCATTTTAGGAATTTTTTGTCTAGTGCCCTGGTTGCCCTACTCTCTTTGCATCCTGCAATATGGATGGCTGTATCAGAGGTATTCTGGTTACTGATTTAGTTGATAAATCATCCTGAGTGAAAGCCTAGTTTTTTATTAGCACGCTCCATGACAAAATTCAGTGGCCCAAGTTCTTGTTCTTCTCCACCCTTCTCTGTAAGTGGAATGCTGCATTGGTTTTGTGTTATAAACGGAAATTCTAATTTTTGGTTAAGGAAGCAGTTGTTGGAAAGAAGGTCCATTTATTAGATCATGGTTTTTACATCGCAGTTATGAAATATCTCCTAACATAAACATTGATAAAGTTTTCTCCAGTATCAAGTGTAAAAGACCCTAATCTATATTCCTCCCCTCGCCCTGTCCAGCTTGGACAGGCTGCAAGTGTGAGTGTGTTGTTTGTCCCTAATACCACCCTTCTTCCCCCTGTCAAAACTTACACCATGGTTGGAGACAAATTTAATAAGGTATAACCAAAATGTCTCTGCCTACCATAAGTTCTTTTTGAACCTAGTTTCACAGAGGCATCAGCCCTTGAATCATCTGATGAAATGGAAAGAGATCCAAATAAAATTAAAACCAAGTTGACAAATAGACCGCCTGATCAATTCTAGAAAATTACATGATATAAAGAAAGATGTCTCATCATGCACTTCTTACTGAAGTCCAAAGAGTTCACAATCATTTTTTAACAAGGAACTTCCCATATGAAAAAACCCTATCACCTTATAATTATCAAACCTTCAAATAAAAGTGTTATCATTTTTTTGCTTATATATCTATAATTAGGCTTCCTGTTTTTAGAATTTTATTGAGGCTATCTAGCAAGCCTTAGTCATCCCAGTGGTTCTGGCCCCTTGCTGTATTTTTTAAAGATAACCACATCCAACTATGAGCAGCTTTGAATCTTGTTTCACCTGATCCTGCTATTTACAGTGCCAACGCTCCCCAACACGCTGTTTTGTGTTCTGGTGATAGTATTCATGCGGTCAATTAAATGCTTCTGGGGAGCTAGGTTGGTGAATTTTTTGGTGGCATTGTTGTCTGCCAAACAACATGTGGAAGTGGAGGTTGTTCATGTGGCTAAACCATGGCTCCTCCCTTTCAATGATAGGCCATCGCTTACCCCCTCCTCACCAGTTATGTCTCATGAAGTTACTGATAAACAATATAATAGCCTACTTTTTGTTACATTTTAAATTAGTTGGGTCCTCATGTGGTATCCGTTGAGACTCTCTTGAATACATGAGCAATGGAAACTTTATGAGCTTGCAGGTCGCTCAGGATTTGGACCTTGATCTTAATGCAGGGTCCTCAGTAAAAAGTGCGTAGTTGCCTCAGTGACTTGCTATATGGTGAGATGCCCTGTACCATTCTCAGTGCATATGTTTGGCTTCTGTGACCAGTTCAACGTGGTGCCAGATTGTTATTCCCAGTTATCCTTAGGGTTGCTTGGTGGCAGAGGCAATAGGTTATTATTAACCTGGAGCCCAACCTTTCATCTTTTGTGAATCCTTATACATGTTGGGAATCCTCACTTATGTATACCTTTCCCCTAATGGAGTAGTGGAGTTCAATATTTCAACTCCTTTTCCCACTGCTTTGCCACCGGACTTTAATTCCATCTTTTGCAGTACAAGAGTGTACAATATGGAAAAGGTAAACCATTTTCCCTCACACTCTGAGTATGTTCTGGCCTTTTGCTTGACAGTAGATGCAATCAGTGTAATATGTCTTCTGTACCCTTATACTGAGAGAGAAGATAAGGTCTAGAGGTGTGGTTAAACGATATGCTTTATAAATAAGGGAAAATGTGAAAATCTTCTCCTGTTGCTTCCCCATAAGTTTTGCACAGAAGTTGGATAGTACACTGTTCCATGCGTAGACTATGACCATAAGAATAACCTCACCATGCACAATCCTTATCCTCTCTCCCCTAAGTAAACCATCAATTAAGCAACTGTTGAATCTTAGATGTTTTCCAAGCTTGATTTGGTGAACGCCTTCCATCAAATACAAGTAGCAAAAGGTCAGTGGTGGCTGACGGCCTTTCATGCCAAATGGGGTATTTGCCATTTTTTCATTATGCCCTTCAGCTGATTTAGGCTTCCATCTATAAGCTCAATGGTTCTATACCCGAGAAGCCTGACAGTCAATACTTGAAGCCATCTAGGACAAATGAAATTATACTTTTTAAAGGGTGCCATGTCATCACTTATGTCCTTCATCTAGAGATTATGACCTATGGTAAGTATGGCAAAATGGACATATTGAATTCAGGTACCAAAAAGGAGATATAAGATTAATGATGTAACTTTATTATAGTATAAAATGGGGTGGGTTTATAAGTCATACTTAACAATATTAGCTTAAACGAAAAAGGATTGGTTAAAATAATGGAAAAGGAAATCCAGATGCCAGGCTTTTAGTCAGGCGATGCATTCTGGATGGTATAATGTCTTTATAGCATATTTTTGATAAAGCCAAATTTTAAGTGATTGTACCAAGTTGAATGATACAGCATTACTTAGGACAACCATTAGGTAGATTCTTGATTCTTACCCTTTTGTGGGTCATCTTAATTTACTTCCTTGAATGTCATTATGAGTAATTTTCATCTGACCTTCTGATGATCCTTCTTTTTGATTAGGCAGGATCTTATCTCTGTGGTATCTTAGGGTTTATTTGGTCCAACAAATTTTCCTAAGGTCAATTTAAGTCATAACAACTATTAATTTTCTAGTGTTTTATTGAGGTAACTCATTTAACCCCCTTCTTGGGTCTAGGCGCAATTCTTTCATGAAAGCCAAATGGTTGATATTCTTGCAATTATGCTGATATCTTGATATCCAACATCGCCCCCTTCAATGAATATTGACAGGGGATGCTGATGTAAGAATTTACTATGTACATGGTTCTAGTTACTTCAGTTTCTAATAACTTTCTTGAGTATCTAACCCCACTTTTGTAAGTTATATCATATGTCCCATCACATATGTAATCTAGTTTTTTTTCCTAAGGTGTAATACAATTGCGTTAACAGGACTAAGTCCAAAAATCTCAAAGGAGGGTAAAGTTTGGCGAGAGGCATTTAATGCTTAATCTTCTATTGTAACCATCTTGGCTAGATTTGTCATTTCCTCTGATTGAAAAGTATAATCTTCTGTTCTAATCTTCTTAGAACTTTCTCAGGCTCTTTGATAATATCATTGGTAACTTCACAAGATCATAAAACCTGATTTCTAGGGGACTCTCCCATATTGTCCTTGAAAGACGCTTTAATTTTGATTGAAACTTATCCTGTAAGCAATCAACAAAATTTGGGAGATATTGATCCTAGTGTAATGGATCAGAAGTGACTATCTTGCATAATATTAAACTAACGTTCCATTTTTTCTTTCTACATTCCATTAATTTAAGGGTTAAAATGCAATTAGCATAGCTGTTGAGTTCTCATGCTTGTAGTTAAGATACCCACAAAACTTGAAGTAAAGTTCTTCACGTTATCACATATCTGTACCTGCGGGCAGCTGTGCCTAGTAAATATGTTTTAGTATAAAAATTAGTAGTAAGTTTGGAAGTATATGTGGGAATGGAGATTGCCTTGACCCACTTTATGAAATGATCATTTTCTAATAGGATGTATCTATTCCTTTCTGTTGATTCAGGTTGTGGATCTATGACATTTAAACTGATAGTGTGAATAGCTGCTGAGGGGTCATGTGCTGATACTTATAGTTGGCGTTATGCAGCATCTGCTTTTTATAATTGATGCAATAATCTAAAACATCAACTATAAAGTTATTATTCCTTCCCAATAGTAGCAAACTTTGATCCATTTGTAAGTTTTTGGATCCTACATGTCCTAAGGTATTGTGGGCTTCCATTATATTGTTATTCATTAAGAAGATCGCAAGTAAGGTAGACAGTTGATTATGACTTTATTGTAAAGTAATCTGTTGAAAAACTTTCATATTTTTGATCATGTCGTTTGAGTATCTTTTGAACTGGTTCTTCTTCATTCTCCCAAGAGTCTGAAATCATATGTAATTCATGTAACCGTTCTGCTTCATAATTGTCTAAATATAATAGGGGCAGTCTAGTCAGTCCATTCACATTCATGTGCTTCATTACAGCTTAATGGATATGGTTCATGTTGTAGTGCTGAAATTTTTAGCGTTCAGCGGGCTAGTCTTCCTGTTAAATCTCTCATGTTTTGTAGCCACTTTATAGAGGCGTGGTCTAAACAACTTTAAATTTCATACAGTATGAGAAGTGTCAGTTATGTTTCACAGCCAGTAGAACCGCTAACTCTCTTTCTCCACAACGCTATAATTTTTCTCAGCTTTAAAAAGCGTTTTGCTGTAATAGGACACAGGTAGGTCAATGCTTTCATCATCCAATTGAGATATAATGCGCCTATGGCTAAGTTTAAGGTTTTGGTAAACAGGCAAAAGGCTTCCCAGGATTTGGATGTCATAGTATTAGTCTTTTTTAGTAAATAATTCACAATCTCAAATGAAATTCTTTGCTCTATACCCCAAACAAAAGTGGCATTTTTGGTAAGCAAAGGGACAAGAAGTTCAGCAAATCAAGCGTAAAAGGATACAATGATGGTAACATCCCATCATTCCTAAGAATATCTCTATATCTTAGAGGTTCTTTAGCTCAGGAATCATGGAGATTGCTTCAACCTTATAATACAAAGGGTTGAATTTTTTTTCCTGAGATAAGGTGTGTCCTAAAAAGTTGGTTTTGGCTGGAAAAAGGTACACTTTGCAGGATTTAATTGATGTGGTTCTCTCTCAGTCGTTGTAAAACAGACTTGAGGTGATCTAAATGATTGGTAAAGGTTTTGGAAAATTACTGTTTGTCATCTTAATACACAATTACTCAGCTGAGTTCTAGATCTTGATTGATGTGATCCATTGCCTGTTGGAACTAGGTAGGAACGTTGCATAATCTCTGAGGGAGCCAGGTAGGTTAATATGATCTTCCCATGAATACCAACGCTCATTTTTCTTGGTCTTCTGGATATAGATCCATCTGCCAATAGCCTCTGGCGAGGTCCATTGAGAGAAGAAATCTTATCTGGAGAGTTTGGCCAAAGCATCATCTTTTCATGGAACTAGATAGCTGTCCTTCATAATAAGGCTGTTTAGCTTCCTATATCTAACAATAGCCTGTGACCACCATTCTTCTTCTTTATAAGTAACAGTGGGAATGACCATGGACTTTGGGAGAGCACAAGTAAGCCGGCATCCAATTATTGCTTGATCTCTTTCTTCATGTGATGCTCCTCTACCTTTGACTGAATATATGCTTTGATCAGACAGGAGTTGGATATCCAACGTCAATAATATGTTTCCAGTCTTTATGTGACCATAATTGACATCTAATAGTGAAAAATCTTAAAGTTTTCAAGTATTTGGTGCACTTTCTCAAGCTCCTCCTGATTTAACTTATTTGGTATCTTGGACCTGAGGGATAGCGCAAAAATAAATTTTGGTGGGTAGGCCAAAACTAAGGTGAGTACAAACAAAATGTACCATGTCAATTTCATCAATGGGAAGTAATTAGCCTTTCCATATTGCTTGATGTTTTTTGAATAAGATATCCTGATTAATTAGGTTCCCAATTAATAGCTCAATAGTCTGATGATAGGCTGGATTGAGGACTTCTGTAGATACTCTTGGCTTAAAATTACTTATTCCATCAACACCAGTAATATGTGGCAAGCAGTTTATGGTATACTCGGGATTATGTTGGTGAAAATTGCTCATTGCTCTCCTAGTTTAGTTTTTGACTCATCAGTGGCATAAAAATGATATTTCCTTAACTGCATCTACTGAGTCAGATAGCTTTTTAATATTCATTCCATAGTTAGAATATTGTAAAGGCAAAGCGGAAACAGGTTATTCAACCAGACAAATGTATTCCTTCTTTTGGAATCTTTATTATCAAGTACGAGGGAACTTCATAGTTTATAAGTGATAAGCATCCTTCTTTCAGATTGATAAATCCTTTGTACTAGACTATAAACTGCGTCCTGATATGTAATTATACTAAATTGTCCAGGGCAACTGAGTGAGCTGAGAAATTTAGCTTTCTAACTCAAATTTGCAGGGATAAATATGTACCTTTTGTCTTGGTGTTATTTGGACTAACAGTGCTATACTCTTGAGTGTATTTGAGGTCAGTGGAGATCTTGATCTAATTAATTAGCCAGGATGAAACAACATATTGGGTGATCCCATATTCAAGATAGCCATGAATCAGACCTCTTGAATTACCACTTCTACCTTGGTAATGGTTCATCCAAAATTTAGTGGGAGGGCAAACACTTCTTTAAGGCAGAACTTGTATTGAGCTTTCAAAAAGTCCTAGGATACTTTATTTTTATTTCCAGTAGATTTGGAACGCTTGAGATGGGTTGGATCAACAGAGCAAGGTATTGATCAAAATTTCTGGCTATATCAAATATTCTGGGTCACTCAATAACCTGACTGAGGTAAGTACATTGTAAACCTGGGTCATTATTATGTTTGGCATTTAAGTGGTCTGATATAATGAGCTCAGCGGGTAATTCTAAAACATTATAACCTGTGTCTAATTTCCCCCTTCAGGATATCACCAGACTTCTTCTCAATGCATACAAAATAAGCAATTAGCAATGGTTTACTTTCAGGTACTTTGGGTCAGTCAGCTTTTGAGGTACCTGACCCTAAGCTGACCTTCCTTTTCCCTGCTCAGAAAAAAGCAGAGTTCTTCTTAGACCAAATATCCTCAGTATGGTTGCTCTTCTTGCAGTATTTACAAATCAGATCCTCTTCCTTCTTAAGCTTTGCTTCTACCACAGTATACACTCTAGGTTTCTTGGAGGCCTCCAGGAGGTCTCAAGGTTGTGTATATCAACCCCATAAAGCAGGCCTTCTTTATTGTCTAAGTAAAATTTGAAGTTTTTTTTATAGATATAACGTGCATGGTTAGGTTGGGGTTACTATGTAAACCATCAACGACGATGTCCACAGCATCGTCCAATGTAATCATTTTCAAGATCAACGGTATTTGTGCCTCAATATAAAAGTGATCTAAAATTAGCCAGGGTTTCATTTTGGCATAACGTGATTCTTATGATGATATGTTTCTTCATACTCAGGCTCTTCTTTGACCCCTATTTATTGAACGCACTTTTACTTCTATCCAGGTATGCAGTTAGTCCTTATGAGGCACTATAACCTCTTGAGCCATACAGCTTAAACAATATAAAAAATGTCTAGCCTTATTATTGGTTCACCCTCCATTGTGGCCTCATAGTTGTAGACAAAAGATGAGATACTCCCTTAACCAGTTGCAAACTTATCCTGTAAAGTAGGCTTAAAGATAGTGACCTCAAATCTTACAATGATGTGTACTCTGGGAGCTTTAAATTTAGTAATTTTAGTACATGAATCACTCTGTTCAGCTTGACGTATGAGTTGATGTATCTGATCTTAGTATGATTGAAATGTTGCTCCATCTCCTCCAGTATCAATCTTGGCATAACATATTGTAGATTTTTTTCTTTTGAGAATTACTTTACTGTTCTCTAAGTTCTTAATGTGAATCTCCAGATCACAAACCTGTTGATGCGCAGATGATTGGTAAGTTTAAAAAATTATCCTCATCTTTTGGTACTAAATGCACTGATTCAAGTTCTCCTTCATCTCTTTGCATTCAGTGCTCTGAAGAGGCTTGTCAATCTTGGCTTTCATTCTTTTTTTAAGAATATACCAACATTGCTCAGATTCATAGAGGAAACAGTTTTTAAGTTTATGCCTTTTTGAAATGGTGATTTGCCTCTCATGTCACTCTCCAACTAATTAAGTCACTTAGTAATGAAAAATAGTAGACGCCTTAGTGACATATTTTGCTAGCTCCTGTTTGACTTGAGCTACTCAGGAAATGATACTTTGAGATACTGATGAAGTCTCAAAGGTTTTTTGAGCTTCCAGCTCATAAATTTATCATAAGGCTTGCTCTAGCTGGTCTTTAAGGAGGGAAATATGTTCTTCCTCCTGTTGACAACTAATAGAAGATTAAACTAAAATTTCGCGATGAGCTTTTATATCCTGTCTTTAAATCTTTTCAGTGAAGGCACCAAGTAATTAATGGTACCTTTGTTTGCTCTCAAATAGCCTTTCAGAGAAGCTTCATTTAGTTCTTTAAATACTTGGTAACACTATAATTACTATTACCCATTTTATTATGGATTTGAAAGATGTAGGAACATATTGCTTTAATCATGCGGTGGACATCCTCTTAATCTTTGTGATACTAAATTATATACCTGTTTGTAGGACATCTGTAAGGCCCATTGGGTATTGGTATGTTGTTGTAGTTCCTCGTTATGGACTCCTAGTAAATTCACAATATGATAAATCAAAGGGTGTAAAAATTTCATGATTATCACGGCCTAGGAAGATTGGGTACATTCTGCCTTGCACATAACGTACTCAGATACTTCAGAAAAAAGTAATCAAATATGAACTGAGTTTAGGCGGGTGAAATACAGGGCGCCCATGCAAGGGCTGGTATAACCTAAGAGTTGGTAAGGTGGCCTCCTAGCATTTAGTATGGCAATGTACACCAAACCAACCTTGATGTAGTTGACATAAGGTGTATTTGAGTGTATTATTTGCTCAGTGAACATACTTGTTGACAAAGTCATTGGGACCAGATGGACATAGGTGGGATCAGCATAGGAGGCATTCATGGTAGTTTTGTGGCATGCAGAGATCAAACCAATCAAAGGCGTTAGAAGGTTAGATAAAAGTAATATAAATGACAAAGGTGATTAAACTTCATACAGGATAATATCAAGAGCTGTTGACCATGAGGAAACTATTGTGAAAATTGAGTGCTTATATACCTTCCAATAGGGGTGGGGTCAAAGATCTGAAATCTAAATCCAAATCTTAATTTTAGGATCTGATTTTTTGGCAGATGGCACATCAGGGATGATATTTTAGGATTTCAGATTTGTGACATCACAAATGTGATGGGGAGGGGGTCAGTCACCAGTGAAAATAGATACTAGTCCCATGCCTTGGTAGATGATATCTAGAAAATGTTAGGTGGGCTCTAACATCAGCCCACCCCCTAATGAACTCTCACTGGGTGCCAAATGATTCAGCATATTGAGTTACTCTTGGCTCCCGTCCTTTGCATAGACTAGATTCTCTTCTGGCTCCCACTTACTCTCTTTAATGGGGGTAGCCAGTTCACTTTCCTAGGTACTAAAATTATCTTCAGATCTCACAATGTTCTCTGAATTGTTCCACCTAAATTCCTGTTTGGGCTTCTGTTCAAGATGGGTTGGGCATGGCGCACCCTCTGGTGTGACAATGAGGTTTTATCCTTCTTATGAAACAAGGCCCAATTGAAGACATTGTGGATGTTCCAAGTGGGGGATGCTTTACATGGTAGGCTGCATCGCCTATCTTCTTGATCACCTTGTAGGGGCACACCCACCAGTGCATCAGCTTCTGATAGGGCACCTTGATGTGGATGTTGCATGCTTCAAGTTAT
>JAKSZP010013408.1:0-118373 GCA_022478985.1 Massospora cicadina
CCAATAACTCGTTCCCAAAGCTTGCTACATTATCTATCCCTTCCTCCACCTTGGCGACTCATTATTCCAGGGCTGTGAACTCCCAATGGTCCACTGAGCTTAGAGCATTCTGGTTTACAGTGGCTAACTTGGTCCACAGTTTGCAAAGCTTGCCTTTGTACAACATTCTTATAAATTCTTCAGCTCAACTACCCCTGTAGTGAGCACCAACTTGAAAAAGTTTCTTGGGGGTTATTATCAGTTTACAACCCTAGTAACCTTTTTACTGCACAGGTTCAGTTTCCTCGTGCACTTTGTCACGTTGTATAGTAGAATATCGTTCAATAATAGTATGATGACTATTATCCATAGTTGAGTATGAATTCTTATATTTTGGCCCAACGCTCAGCCAGTATTCCCAATTAAAGACTTGTGATGTTGTACTCGTAGGGATTCATTCCCTTGCTCTGTCCAATCCAATCTTTGCTAAGATACCCCAGTGACATTCTCTTTGGCCCAACACACAGTTGGCAGCTATCCATGATTGTGACTCCTTCTTCTCTAGATCCCCACTCAGATCTTTACTCTTTTCTCTAAGAGTCTTCCAATTATCACACACAGCAATAATTTTCTTGAGACAGAACAGCACAATGGAAGCTGATGATAGTTTACTTCTTAAACTATATCCCAAATGAATAACTTAGAACTATATTACTCTGTTCTCATTTATTATCTGTTTTTTATTATAGTGAATCCTAGTGAATTTATAGTAAGGATTCAGTCGTCTAACCCTCAGTTGACACCTCTTTGATGAAATGGCAGCTGTTGCCATTAAATCACCCATCCTCATCTCAGCAGCGATGGTCTTCCCCATCCTGGCTAGGATTCCATCATTAGACATCATTGAGACCTAAATGGAAAGAGTAAGAAAACGTGTC
The DNA here is from genome assembly GCA_022478985.1 of Massospora cicadina. Classification (NCBI taxonomy): domain Eukaryota; kingdom Fungi; phylum Entomophthoromycota; class Entomophthoromycetes; order Entomophthorales; family Entomophthoraceae; genus Massospora; species Massospora cicadina. Next base: position 918 of record JAKSZP010013408.1, read on the forward strand.
ACTAACGTTTTTTTCTCAATCCAAGCAAACTAACCATATTTGGCTAGCGACCTGCTTAGGTAATGGGACTTATTACCTATTAAGGCAGGTCGCACACCAACCAATCAATTTGCTAGTTGCAGGTGGCATCACTCGCCTTGCAACTTGCTATTCATTCCCAATCAGTCAGTGATGAAACCTGACTGATCCCAATTGGTACACCTGACAATAATCACTATCAGATGCCCCTATTTCGTCAGTAACTCCACCCAATGAGATCTTAAGTATTCGTCCAGATCAATCCTCAATGGATATGACCAGGCGAATATCACAAAATCCCCCAAACCATAGTTACTCTGAAACTTGGGCCAACCAATTTCCAATACACTTCGCCTTAGGGAATTTTCCCCTAGCAATTCCAGGTATACTAGCAGGCTGGGAATATGGGAAAAAATTCCAACACTCCTCATTCTGATTAATGGGATTCACAATTTTATAATTACAATGGTGAAACTAACTTTATGTTCTTGTGTTAGGCTCATCAAACGTTGAGCCTAGCATCTTATGGTATTTTACCATTTGTGAAGTATAAGTCTTATTGGCTAATTGTGAAACCATGGCTTGGTGTAGATATTAATAGGGTCTGAGTGCCAATTGCATAGCATTGTAAGAGTTAAAATCAGTCAATAATTTTTCACCTTCCAGACTCTATGCTTTCTGGTAAAATTGATTTGTAAAAACTACCAAGCTTTAACTTTTCTGAACTGTATACCCATAAACTATTTGTAATGATTCCAATATGACTGGACGATAATTGTGGGACAACTAGGGCAGATTAGGAAAGAAATCGCTGACATGATATCAGTTATGATTATTTGAGTGCCTTGAGATGAGGCAATATTGGGATATAACGGGTTATTATTGGATCGCCTCTAGATAAGGTGATAAGGCGATAAGGTGATGTCAAAATTCAATGAATATGAAGTAAATCGCCTACAATTAGGGCGATAGAGAGCTAGAGAATAACAAGCCAAAATTGAGGAGAATCAGCAGAATAGAATAGCCCAAGCTATGAGAATGGTATCTTCCAAAGCTGCTGTATATAAGCAAGATAGGCGATTGAGAGAGGTAGGTTGTTAATAGTAGAAAGAGAGTGGGACAGCAAAAGGTCGCTGTATATATTAAAATAAATAAAAGAGTCAATTGGGCAATTACTCCTATCTTTTGTATATTTTCATGTGTGTCTAAAGGAATGATGATCACCACATCATCTGTCTGTTGCTCAGTGGGTTTGACCTGTACAAACAATATGGCAGATCCAAACAATACCATCTGCTTTTATAACTATTGTTTTTGACTTTCCATCTAATTTGTGCTGCCAAACTTGGATATAATTGCGTTCTTAGCTTCATAATAAGTTCAATTATCCCTATATATTTGGAGCAACACCAGATTTTAACAATTTTTATCCAGAAATTAAATCACAGAGACTGATTTCCACCGTTTGCTTTATTCAAACATAATCATTTTAAACAATTTAAGAGCGCTGGGTAATTATTCTGGTGGAATGTGGGTAGTTTGGCATCTCCAAAATTCTTCAGTTGTCACTGGCTCAACCTGCAGTATGAGGAACATGGACAATATCACTCAGCAGTGAAGGTGTTGTCAGGAGTCATTTCTAAGATGGCGTAATTATCATTAAGCATATCTTTTTTAGCCTGCACACCTTACATATTGCTTTCTTCATCATGTAAATTGTTATTGCCTGACTCAGCCTCAAATTATTTACAAGTACATTTATGGTTTTACCTCTTAAAATTGTTTCAAGGGTTGCGTGTGTTTTTCCACTAACTGGTGGTTTCTTTAAAATGCAGCCTCAGATGAAATTTCTAACATTAATAAATCCTTGATTTGATTTAGTTTTTTCTACCTCAGAATTTTCCCATATAGTTCATTATTGTTTTTTAACACAAGATCCGTTTCCTCACCCCCTTAACAATTTTCTCTTAAGCTTTGATTTGGCCTGCGTTTCTGTCATTAAGAATTCTAATTAACGCTCTACAATACTTCTCATGACTTTGAAATCCCATCTTGAACATAATACACGGTATTCATAATTCTAAAAGAAAAAATACAACCTCCTTTAGTGACCACTACTCAAACTTTCTTGATAAATTTACAGAACTGGTTCTGACTTTGATTTAAAAAAGGAGATTGCTAATTATATGGAGCCAACTATCAATTTAAGTCTTCTTTATAAGTGGTTTCAAAACCACTCAGGTATACTATTAGTGTTTTAAAAAACACAAGGACAACTAATCCCTTTGACTCTTTATTAAAAGTGATAAAAAAATTAAAATGTCTATTACATCTTTTATTGATAATCAAGGGGGTTTATATAGGAAAATTTTGACAAGTAACTCTTTGGTTGTCGCCTAATCATAATTGTCATTCATATCCTATGAACTTACCCTAAAGAATATATCAACAATAAATTTACTCTTCCAATATACATTCATCTAGTTGTTATTTGTTATTGACTAGTTATAATCCTTACTAAGCTAATTTATGCAATAACTTGTCTAATGTCTTAAACCAGCCTCAGTAAAATTTTTGATACAAGTTAACAACCATACTTAGGTTACCTAAAAATTACCCATTTATAGTAGGTTGCGCCACCCAAGATAACCTACAAGTTATTGTCATGAAAAGCGTTCTCAATGCTTCAGTAACTCAATCATCTTTATTGATCTACAACGCAAGTTAATCAAATTGCATAAATAATTTAGTCGTTGATCTGTATACTAACAACATGGTTCCTATATACACATTTCCAGAGATTATTCCTGACAAGCCTTTAGTATGCATCACTATTAGAATTAATTCCTAATTACAAACCTTTCTAATGGTTCATAGGAGAAAGTCTCCAAACAATATTTTTGGATATAAACGACTCCAACATCATTAAAGTTGCTATCTTGTATGTCAACCAAAATATGACAATACAAACAATTAGGAGGTATCTGTCACAGCTTGATAATGTGAAAATACAAAAATCTCAACATTATGGCGCATACTGGTCTTCTTGGATCAGGAAAAGGTTTATGACCGTGTTAGCTGGCCATACCTAAAAGAATGTCTACATGCCTTCAAACTCCCACCAAGATTCATAAAATGGGCGATGCTCCTAACAGAATCTGCAACTATGGCTGTATGCGTCCCTGGATTCCTAACAAACAAGATTAAACCACACAGAGGGCTCAAACAAGGGGATCCCCTCAGCCCACTGCTATACAATTTCAGCTTTGACCCGCTCCTCAGAGTAACTGACTCATGTCTCATGGGGATAACCGCACAAGGACAACCAACAGTCAAGATACTGGCCTTTGCAGATGACTGCGTAGCAGGTATAGCAAATAATGAAGATGCCCAACAGCTGGAACACACTCTAGAGGAATACTCCAAGGTGAGCAATGCATCGCTCAACAAAAGGAAGACAGAAATCATTCTCTTAGGCAAATACACAAACAATTGGGCCACAACATCAGAACCTCACACCAACACTTGAAGAAAAAACCCAATTATATTACCCTTTGCAACACCTCCTACCACCACTCCTGTCTGACACCTTGGAATCTAGCTAGAATCGGGGGGATATGCTAATGAGACAATGGAAAGTAACCTGTTACAACGGGTATCCAAACGCGTCGCCTCCCTCAAGTGAAGAGCCCCAGGATTAACAGGACGAGTTACAGTTGCTAGCTCGCTCATCCTCCCAATACTGTGGTACCAGGCCCATGCGATAGCCTTCTCACCTACCTTTATAACCTCAATTCGCGCGCTTATCCAGGGCTGGCTGTGGCCTGGCTCTCACCCTCCTATACGGATGGAAACACTATTTGGACCACGCTCAAGCAGAGGCATGGGACTAATAGATTTTGAGAGCCATGTCAATCACATCCTAGGTACCTGGATAAAGGAAATCCTTGCTCCAGACCTCCCACAACAACATTGGTCCAGAGCAGCAAGGACTAACTTTGCACAGGCGCTCATTTTACCAACCCACATAGTCCACCCAGACTACTTTCTTACCTTGCCAAGCACCCTACTGCAACAGGTCCACATGGAACCTCCCCTCATTTCAAACATATCCTCCGAACTATCCGCCATATGGGATGGACCATAGAGAACATGAGTACTATACAGGGAAGGGGACGACCCAGCCCCCAATCAAATTAAGAAACCCAGAAAACCACCCCCAGAGGGATATGCTCGCAACAACCCCAAGCATAGCTAGGATAGAATACCTAGATATGCTGGACATTCCCTATGATTTAACCACACAGAAGGCAATGTGAAAAATGACTCACCACCCACTCCTACAACAAGGATAAGAGCAAACTCCTGGCGCTGTTTGAGAAGGACCTATAGGACGGCGGACTGCTCCAACTCCATCCACAAAACATGTGCAGTATGTGGAGGGGAGGGATCCCTACATAACCGCCTAGAAATATGCCCCCAACCAAAGCTATATGGCAGGAAGTCGCACGCCTGCTCAAGATTCAAAATGAACAAGAATTTTTGATATCAAAGAGTATCTTCACGCTCCAGATCGAGTCACCAATCCCATCTACACTCCGCTCCCTAATAATACCCATTGCAATGTGGACAATACACACAATTGCATTAGATGCGTTCAAGGGCACGGTCCCAACCATTCATGGGATTATTAACAGATTCCATGTCCACTTACTAGAGCACTTCCAAGCCTGGCTCTATGGATATATGAGACCAAGACAAAAAGCGCTCATAGAATCATGGTTCCCACTCTGGTTCCTCCAAACAGACCCTTTCCTTCACACCTGCTCCATAGCAGGGGAAACCCCCTCAGAGTAGTGCACCAACCCCCCCATACCTGGCAGTCCCGCTGGCAACAGGGGTAACTTGAGTACCCTGGGGTGCCCAATTTTTATATTTCTTAGTTATTCTCTTAGTTTCACATATATTCGGTAATTTCTGTCCCCTGGTCAGCTTACCTTGGTTAAATAAAAAACATTATGGCGCATAAGTAGATGCTAACTGCTAGCAAAACCAGAGTTACATCACTACAGCAATTTAGTCTGAATGTCCTGAAATAATTGCTGACTTAGTCCAATAATTTTTTATAAAAATTTGTCATTAATTTTAAGCCAAATTGACAGTATATATAAAAACTTTGTTGGAAAATGAAAATGCCTAAAAAATAAATAACATAACAAAAAGATAAAATCCCATTATTGAAACAACTAACAAAGTAACGGGAAAACATTCTCAATTAATTAGTAATCAAACATCATAAAATCAATCAAATTATCATCTAGGTTACAGCTGAATGATATGGTCAAATAAATTCCTGCAGTAATACAAAAGGACCGTCTGTATAAGTTCTTGCAGACCTAAAGATTGAGGTTTGATATATTAGGTATCATCAAACTGCAAACACATGATGGAAAAAGCCACAGCTCAGAAATAATAGCATCTCTCATGCATAGCTTTTACTCTAATATATAATCTAGACCTATAGAAGAAGCAGTAAGAAATTAACTACTTACATCATTCTGGATTAGAATAGCTGCTTATAAACCTTAATAACTATCTTGCAGTGTATAAGCTTGCCTAGGTTTTATACTTATCATCCATAGACCTTCATGACTAAATAAAGATACAAATACTATAAAATAAACTATGAACCTACATTATGGCCTATGATTACCTTTTTAATACACTAGCATGATGGAGGTTAAAATAGTACCAGGAGGTACAGAAGCTTAAATACTAGTCTTATATAAAAAATGGACCATACTGACCAGAATAACTGGATGCCAATTTTTTTAATTAACATGAATATTATATATTGGGGAGATTATGACCAAAAGATTTGTTAAAAAAGCCAAGGACTTACTTTCATAACAGTACGGCTTCATATCCAGAATGTGCATCTGAAACAGAGTGCACCAGGTCACTAAAAATTAGGGAGAGAATCAAGAAGGCATGTTTCATTCCATTGATTCAGCAAAGGTCTACTGTCACGATTGGACCAACATTAATGGTGGCATTAACGTTTTTTAATTTTCTAGAGCACTTACCTCTCAGAGCTTGGTGGAAATTCTGTTGGTGCATGACGTTGAACCTTTCAGTTATGCCCAACAGTTCATCAGTTTTTTTTGATATTATAGCGTAGTATGAGTTTTGCCAAACCTCTGGAGTGCGCTTACCCTTTTACAGGAAATTTTTTAACCACTGGCATAAAAGCATTCCCCTTATTAAGAGAACACCATTTAAAATTTTCTATATGTTTTAAGCTTCATTTCTTGGCCTGTTTATGTAAAAAACTCAAAAGCAATCCAGAACATGGGGGTTTTCTTCTCTTTTAGCTTTGTCAAGCCCTTTTCAGCGTTATGTTGATGTAGCAGGCTTTGGCTCATTACAATATTTCAAGCATTGTGTTTCACCCCTCATCAAAATATCTGTCCAAATTTTCCATGCCTCCAAGGTTCTGTCCACTTCCACATTTTCAAATCTTCTAAGCCCACCAGCTGTTGCGTTTCTGCTCCCCTCTTCCTTTCCCCCTTAAGATGTCCCCGCTGCACCACCTTTATTATGCCTGATGATCCTGTCTCCTTTGTGCCCATCACACTTGCCATCTGTTGTGCCCATGGCCTCTAACTATTGTTGGGACGCAGATCCTATCCACCTTCCATCACTTCAGCTTTTCCTGCAGCCCCACTTCTATTCTGCATGCCACGCCACCTACCAGTGTACGGCGGTGCCTCCATTACCTATGCTGTTGCCCTATAATGCCTTTGTTTTACAAGGATTGATCTCATTATTAAATTAATGTCAAATGTGGCATTAAAAATTTTAATGCAGCTCACTAGACGCATAACTCTCAAAGTTCAACAGAACTTTAATTGTGCATAGTGTTGAACCTTTAAGTTTATGACCAGCAATCTATCATATTAAAAAAAGTTTATTATATGATGGCGCGATACAAGTCTTGATAAACTCCTGGATAGTTCCCAACCTTGTGCAGAAAGATTTCCTGACTCCAAGTATAAAAGATATTAACACATTCTAAAAAACCCTACTTAATGTTCTATATGGTCTTTGGGACGCACTTTGTGACCCATTTTATACTATAAATCTATTTTTTTATCATTCCAAGCTTAGAGTTTTGCATTTGTTGGTTTTGCTGAGCCCCTTTATGCATAAGAGCGATGTAGCAGGCTTTTACACATTGCATCTATGACCAGCTATACTGGGAGTAACTCAAAACTGTTCTTCACAAACAAGGCATCACACCAACCTTCAATCAATTTAATATAAAATTTACTTACGTGTGGCAACATTATCTGCACTAGGCTTTTCCTTCATGTCACCATTAATTAAGCCAGAAAGAGGTCTTTGATGGGCTACCCCATTATTCTTATATTATAAAATTACTCAATAGACCCACTGGTTTTTAGAATACAACAAAACGGAAAATAGAGGGGTAAATTGTTTAGAAAACCTCTATTGAGAACCTTGTCCCTTGCAGATGAATTTATATTTGAGGATTAAACATAGCTGATCATATAAGTTGTAGTATAAATTCTCACTGTATGAAAAAGCACTGTAAGTAAACCTCAATAATGACAAGTCATAGGCCTTAACATTAACGAATGAAAAAATGTCTTTCCATGAAAAAAGAAAGTTGAATAATGCATTTAGAGTGTGTTATGAGAATATGGATTTTTCAGAGTTCCCCTGATATGCCATCCACAAGATCTCATCATTATCTTAAGATTCCCTCACTAGTGCAGGATTAGTAGTAAAATAAGTTGAAGACAAGTTGATTTGGGGACATAGAGGGCATTAGCCAAACGTATATGCAGAAAACCTCACTTGCTGGAATTGTTGCATAACAAATAATGCTATATTAAATCATATTCTCTACTTATAAACACATATTAGCAAGGTTTTTAAAAAAGAACTATATTATACAATTAAGGCTTTAGAATTCCCACATACCTCCATCAAAGATCAACTCTCTAAATAACATGCAAAGTGAGAAAGTCATAGGGCTTATTGAGCCTGAACAGGATGCAAGTTTAATTTATTTTATAAATGAACGCTGAGGCTAAACAGGCGAAAAATTCACAATATAGGCAGCTGCTGCAAGGACCTAAATGGAAATTAAGTTGACATTAAATTCCTTGGTGCCCTAATACACTAGCAAAACATATTCTCACACAGGTCTGGTTAGGTTATGAGACTCTGAACCTAAGGATAAGTTCTAACCCCAATATCTGAAAAAACTTGAAATAAAAACTTAACGTGAGTTTGTACACAAATAAGTGCTTTAATAGAAGGAGTAAAATATATCATTTAGACTCAAATAAACCAGAAAGTGCAACACGCACAGATACAGGCCTCAGAGAGTCTCAGAGTTTTATTTTTTTATTGCGCTCACACCTAGATTATGAAATTAGTATAAAAAACCACACCCAAACCTATAATTTACCTGAAAACTTCTGTTCTACACTCTCAAGTTGCCAAATAATTTTTTACGGGCAAATGGTTTAGTGCTTCTCACAAGATGTTCACAGTATGAACAGATATAGACTTGCATGGCTTATGATTTAAGTATAAGCAAGGTCCACCAAGTGTGAGAAGAAGTGGTACACAACACACATTCATTTGGAGATTCCAAACCCAAACAATACCAAAAAGACTTGGTTTTAACATTGTTTCAGTTTAAGAACAAAGGCTGCAATAAGCTGGTACTTGTTTATGCTATAGCTAAAAACAATAACTAAGTCTCCAAATTCAGTACACCTCAGGAATCCTACCTACATATGACTATAAAAGACACCACTCTAAAAAAGTATATTTAAATCATATAACGGTGCAATACATACCATTTAACGTGCAAGGGTGTTGTCCTGGGCAACTGCACGCATAGTTGGGTTATTGCACTTTAAAAAACATGTCAATGTTTATCCAACATCCCAAGGCTACAAAACCACAAACTACTTAAGGCATGAAAGCTAAGACATAAAAGTTGAACCAAAAAGAGGTTTTTTATATCTTATAAGATATTTTTGCCCATCTCTTTTTTAAGTACACCATATCTGGTTGCACCTTTTTATATAGTAATTACAAAATTAAATGAATTTAAATTTTTTCCTCCATATAAAAATTAAGAAAATTAATTTAATATAAGTTGAATTGATTCTAGTCTCAGCTATATAATGCTACTTCATTGCTAACTGCTATCTAGGTATAAAGTTCTGCATAACGGTTATGCTTATATGTGGATCTCTTTCTGCTTGGCTTACTTTACAAGCGAATTTAATAAACTAAAAGTAATTAAAACTTTGACCTAAACCGGTGATTCTACCCAATTTCCTCAGATGCTCCACTGGCTGCTTCAGTGTGGGGAAGCGGTGAAAATCCACCCAAAGCTTTCTGTATGGCAGGAAAACGTTCTCAGACTGGTTCATACAGTCCCACCAAAACCTTGGGTCAGTTCAGTCTGCTCAAGGATCTTGACGCCAACCTGCTTTGACCCAGGCAATGCCCCATTGTCCCTTGATGTTCCCCTGGAGCAAAGTGTGTTTTGGCCTTCAGGTTGACTATGGGAAGTTAATCACATATAGTGATAAACAAATTTTTTTTGTAATATCCCAGGTGGTAATGGAACCCTTCATATTAATTGACTTCCACCCATACAAGGGGTGTTTTGCCCTTGGCTTCACCTGTGAAGCCAATGACACCACTGCGGCTACTGTGCACCTGGTTTTACAAGGCACCCCTATGCCCTCCACTTAGACCTGACCCCAGCGGACACCACTTTGTTGGTCCAGTTTGCAGATTTTCCCACTCAGCTTCCCCCATGGTGCTTCATCAGGAACTGATGGAAGGTTTGGCAGCCTATGGATCCAACCCCATCCTATAATTTGTGGTCCCAATTGGGGCCACATGCCTCGCTGGGCTTTGGGCTTTTGCCATAATCAGCCCTGATTTTGATAAAATTGCTTTGGCGATTCCTCCTAATGCTGCATCCCCTCTGCCCCAACCATCCATTCTGGGCCCACGTCAAGGGACGGATGAACTATCTGTCCATCCTGTTTCAAGTGGACCACTTGAAATGAAAATGTTCATACCTGGATGCTTCCGCTGGCTCTGCGCCCCCATCCACCAGATTCTATTTTTCTGCCAACCACACGCTTTTTGTGTTATAGGTACCATCCTACCACCCTCCCCTGGGCCTGCCATTGTAGCCAAATACAATTAATAAGGCCCCTCCCCTTCTCAATAACACAGATGCTCTCAATAATCATGAACAGGTTTAGAAAACGGTTTGCTCTCATGCTTCCACCAAAGCAAACAATCCTCAGCCATATGTTAATTCCCAAATTTAAGTCAATCAGAAACATTGGGGATTATTGTCTGAAATTGATGAATCAGGTAATTTCATTAAAGATATCTCTCTACAAATTTAGCAGTTCATTAACTTAAAATGGGACGCCAACTACCACCTTCATTTATATGCCCATAGCTGAAAGCTAAACTATTTTGCAGTGACCACCAGATTGGTGTAGAAGCAGCTTCCACACCAGATTGTCATCCCCTCTGAAAAGCTGTCACCAAATCAGTGGTGATAATCACAAGAGGTATTCCCCCTCATGTTATTCCCCACCCTCACTCCACAAAGCAAGATTACAATTAATCAAATGCACAAAGTCTCCAAAGATGCTATCCAAAATGTGGTAGTGGTAGCACGCAATCTAAGGAGTTTATTACCTGGACCAATTTTGCCACGTTTATCAAACTCCCCAACGCCCACATTAAATTTAGAAAAGCTCTAAACAACTATATCAGCGCACTTTTTAGCTGTTACTTTCCCTAAGATTCTGCTTGTCAGGATTTCGCCAACTTTTGTCCATGAATCTATTACCCTGAATAATCCTCCACCAGTCGCTGAGGGGGAGGTCAGTGAATTCAGTTCCATCAAGTCTCATAAAAATGATTATGCTTATCCCAATCAAGTAATCTCAGAAGATTTGATTCTTCAGAGATTATAAAAATCAGATCAAAGGCGAGCACAACAAAACCTATTAATATTAATTCTTTCCAAAAATAAAGACAAGTTTTTTTGCATATGTCAAATTCTGTGGTTGACTCAAAAATAACCCTTCAACAACCTACAGATTGGTCCAATTTTACCACCTAATGCTTAAACTAATAATCTAATTAAAACCTAGTACACTAACATGACTCAGGCTGATTATTGCTAAGTGGATTTAATTATATTACTAAAGCTCATGCTAAATATCCCCGCACATTTAGGCTAACCTTCTCTGCAACTATTCAGCTGGGGCGATCAACTCAACATCAATCTAATCAATTATTCTATTGGCAGCTCAGGCTGAATACATTCGCACAGTTGGGCCAATTATCTCTTCCCCAATCCTTGACAGCTACTCCCAATTAATTGGGACCAATATTAAGTAATTTTTATACAAAATTATTTGGGGATGACCCGGAGTTACACTTAAAAGTCCCATGGACAATCAAATGAATGAACAACGTAATCAATTTACACCCTAGGGCGAAATTTGTATGTCAATCTGCATAATTGGCATGATAGCACTTGAACATAGACTGCCCAAAATGGAGTACTTAGTGCTATCAAGGGAAAGGCCTGCCAACACTACAATTAGGGGTACATCATCTATTTCAATTGAAGCAAGAATTTCACAGAAGGTGTATTTTATCAGCAGTATGACAAAACTCAAATCAAGAAGATCCTAGGACAATTTTGCATGCTTTTATCGCAATTTTTACCCAAAATTCTCCTGATTTTGAGAGTATTTTGCCACCAATAAAGCTAAAAAAAATTTCAGTTCTATCAGTTCAAGGGCCAAACTGAGGTGGTAAAATATCTGTTGAAATTTTGTACTCTGATGTGGCCAGGAGACGCCCTAGAGGTATAAATACTGGTGCCTGGCCTAATGACCATTATCAAATAATCTAGTCTTAAATAAAAGCTATTTTATTTTATCTTCATTTCATTTGTATCTAAAGTTGCTTTTGGAGAGTGTCAGCAAGCTGGGATCTCAGGATCCCCAGCTTGCCAATTTGCCTGCCTTGGCTGAAGTTCCCACTTATGAGAATAAAATTAAACCCAAAATCAGCCAGAAAGGTTGGAGCCATTTTCATATGCTTAGTGCATTTTCAAACGGTTCTAAAACCATAAGCAACTAGCCAAATTCAAGGATCCCTCAGCTGAATTTCAGCCTGATTTATCGTGCAGGATATAATTAATTAAACGGGCAATCCTCAGATTTTGACAGCATGTTAATAACTTTTTCATAAATTCAGCACTATTATTTTTAATATACCACTAAAGTAGCTTCAAGAGAAGATCTGCCATTTTTGGAGTGTAATTAGAAACTTTAAAAACAATGCTTACTACAGGGGCCACTCAGAGTTACACACCAGTGAAAAATTAATCACTATAATGGATTCTCCTTTTTAGCCCAAAGAGTATCAAGATCACAATCAGGGCAGTATTTTGCACTGGGTTAGTTCTACTATGACCAAAATTCCCAGGGGGCCATATACATTGGAATTCTGTGCCAATCTAGAGCTTAATGAACCAATTTAAGTTTTAATACAAATTTCAGACGCAGCCTGAAACCTTATGAGACACCATCCAGCAAATACTTGTTAGGGTCCTTTTTTCCAAAGCCCATTCTACTCAGTATTGGGCTAGTACATGCCCTTTACCATGAGGTATTTATATCAAACATCTCAGTTTCCCAGGTTTAGTACTGGGCCTTATTTACATCAAATTATGCATCCTTAATTGTACCACTTGTTGCAAAATTGGAAATCCATCATCAAGGGATATCCAATCTTTTAGAAGGACCATAATCTTTAAATGATTACATCTCTGATTTTTCAACTCTGCTTTCAAGTTCAATTCAGATAATTGAAATGTCATTATTATTAATATTATACATCATTGATTATGTACAACAACAAAACACTCAACTGGATCATGGACTATCTGTATTCATTGACTCCCAGTTGGTGGAATGTGTCTAGGAAATAAAAATTGAGTGGAGCAATAATCTTATTCGCTTTTCAAGCCTTTCAGGTGGAGGAGGAAATTAGAAACCGCTCCTCCAACTGTAGCAATTATTCTTGACTTTCAAACTTGAGTCCACAATATGGAGGGAAACATCAGAGTTATGGGCCCACCTGGGGTACCAGGTCCTCATGGACCAGTGGGTCCCCTTGGATCTATTGGGCCCAGTGGGCCTATGGGACCTAGAGTACCCACGGGTTTATCTGGAGTAGTTGAACCCCCTGGGCCAGGTGGCCCTCCTGGTCCAATAGGACCGCCTGGGCCTCTGGGACCCCCCAGTTGCTGCTGGGCCTCTGGGTCCTCTGGGCCTCCAGGACCCCTCAGTTTTCTGGGCCTAAAGGCTCTAGTATCTCGTCTGAGTCTAATCTTAGTTCCCTTTAGAGATGATCAAATTGTTTCAAGTACAATTTGACAAAGTGACTTGAGCTTGTAACTTAACTCTTGATGAAACTAATATTGATCCCCTCTTGGCGCCCCAATCCTTAGCTGACTAGCTGAATAACCTAAGCAAATGGGCTAGGGTACCAATGTTTTACTACAAGCATGCAAATCTAAGTGGAATCTGCTTCAAACTTGGGTTGATTCTTTGGGGCTTAAATTCCAGGTGCAGCAAGAACAAATTCTGGAATTAACTCAAAAGATAGACGCCAAGGTGGATCATATAGAGTTAAACATTTGGAGTAATGAGATTTTTACTGAGGTTGCCAATATGCGCCCAACATATTCTTCTTAAGCTTTTGATAAAAATTCCTACATCTCCACCCAACTGGGTTAACCTGGGGCTTATGTCTTGATGGTTAATGCCTCTATGAGCTTTAAACTAATTTTAGGAAAGTATTCTCCTGGAGAGGAAAAGTATTAATACTTTACTTTACCTATTTTAAAAAGCTCTGGGGAAGGCAGCGGACTTTCAAAAAATAATTTACTTGCCCAATTGTCTTGCCAGTTGGCTTAGGATACTTTGTTTCATCACATGATGACTTGCACTACCTGGTCTTAAGTTAAAAGGGCTCTTTTAATAGAATTTTGGATTGAGCAGTCCCTATCCTCGCAAAAGCAGGCAATTATTGTAATACAGCCCCTTTGGAATTTATCCATTCAGGACTTTGCGCACCATTTCTATTAGGAGGCACAAAATTTGGTGGCCTGTGGTTAAATCTTGACAATGCTATTACCGCTGTTACTTTGGCCTTCTCCTCCAGAACTCATTTGAAAGACTACCTTTTTAGTTTGAAGAAAAGTTTCTGTTGCATCCTAGACATTAAAGCGGCCTTGTTATAATTACCTCCTCAATTTACTGAAAGACCCCGCATCTCTGACTCTCTGAAGCTGAGTCGCCCTATGTATATGGCATACCTGAAAACACTCAGGATATTCAATGTACCTATTGTCATATATATTTACATACTGAAAACCGCTGTTTTAAGAAGAAAGCGGATGAGAAGAAAAGAAGGACAAATCCATTAAGATTCATCACTTTAATGATTTGGGTATAAACCAGGGTGACCATATCTATGCCAAGTATAATAAAGACAAACCGTCTTTTTTATTATGCCTTGCCATCTTTGTTGGCGCTACCCTCTTAATTTGGAAGTATGATTATTCACATTAAACTTTAGGTAGACAAAGTCCCTGCTAAGGACATCATCAATACTGGCTCTTACATTGTTGTAGTTTCTTCTAAGCTGACCAAGCGAATCAAACTTACGCCCAACATTTCCCAAATTTGAGGAGTATGGGACTGCTGGGCCTCAGAGTACTCGGTCAATTGGAGCTTTTTTTGTCACTTCCCCTGAATGTTGGGAAGTTAACTTTTACAGTACTTGTGATCATTTTAAATAATTTAAATTATGTTCTTTTGGGGACAAAATTTTTGCAAAAATTTTCCAAAGTTTTAATTACCCTGACTTTCTTTATCTCTTTTTATATTGGGTCTCATTACTTTTTTTGAAGCGTGCCCTTATTCAACATACATAATATCAGGTTTGTTTGTTATAGGAGACAAAAAATTCTTATTCTATCCAGTATCATGTTGAAGGACCTCAAGTAAAATTACTCCCAAGACGGCTGACATCCAAGAAGATGTGCCCATTTTCTCTCCTGATACCGTTATTATCCCTTAAAAATCTCAGATTATTGTTGATACATTTTCATATTTCGCTATCCTCATGGGTCATTTATTACAGATCCATGGCGTTACCAACTCTTCTGGTAGGGAAATTTTGCCTTGTCAAGGGTGTTAGATTACGCTTATTCTTGGATGTTAACCATCTTGCTGATGAATCTTGCCAATGAGCTGAAAGCTGTGGATCAGAAGACTCTGATAGCCTATGTTGTATTGTTACCTCTTTCATGAAGTTATGATGTTAAGACTGTTAAGAGTTTGCAAGATTTTGGGCCAGAATCCCATCAGGCTATCCTTTATGCAGGTCCCACAATTGGGTACCAGCCTACTACCAACCAGAAAAAACTAGTGCATCAATCACTCGAGGAATACTCCAATATTTTTGCAAAGCATACCTAAAATATTGGCAAAATGAAGGGAGTGACGCATACAGCTTAAATGGTGAGCATCCTCCTATTTAAGCTAATTGTTACCAGAAGTCAAATGTTGATAGGCGCAGGTTACCAAGAAATTGAATCAACTATTGGAAGCTGGAATATTGAAACCCTTCAATAGTCCCTGGGCCTCTCCGTTATTATTGGTGAAGAAGAATATGGCTCCCTCTGGGTGGTTATGGATTATTGTAGGTTAGATGCAATTACTCATTGAGACAGCTACTGTTACCAAAAATTGATGATTCCCTCCTTCTTCTTGCTGGCTCCAACTATTTTTCCGTGATGGATTAAGCCAGTAGTTATTTTCAAATTGAGTTGTCCCATAGATTGGGTCAAATGTTCTTTAGATTTTAGTGAGGGCGTGTATGAACTGATATGCCACAAGGGTTGAGCAATGCTCTGGCCACTTTTCAGAAGGCCATAAATGGAATGCTCTGAGACTTAAAACTAACCTGCGTCTTAGTGTATTTTAATAAAATAACCTTCTTTTCAAAAAATTTTACTGAGCTTTGGATCACTTGCATAAAGTTTTTAGCCAATTTTTAGAATTCTTAGTTAAAAATTAAACCTTCCAAAGCTTCTTTTTTCAAAGTAAAATGGAGTTTTTAGGGTACAAAGGTTTGGATAAAGGATTAAACCCCTTCCTAAAAAATTAAGGCCATTAGTTAAATATCTTCTCCAGCCTCCTTGCGTGACATCCAGGTCTTCTATGGGACAATTGGGTACTATTGACATTTTATATCTAAGTTTTTAATTTGTATGAGCCTTTATTCTATCAGTTACAAAAAGGGGTACCATTTGAATGGGGATTTGCTTAGGAGCAATCCTTTAATTTGCTTTGAACTACTCTAACTAAAGCGTCAATTTTGATTCATCTTATCTTTAATAAACCTTTTATCCTACACATTGATGTGAGCAATGTTGTCGTTGGGGCCATCCTGTCTCAGTACAACGAGGACCAAATTGACCACCTGATGGCCTACTACAGCAAGACTCTATCCAAGGCTGAGCGAAACTATAGTGTGACTAAATAGGAGTGCCTCACTGTAATAATGGCGATCAAACACTTATGAACCTTCTTATATGTTAACCACTTCTCTTTTGTCACCAACCATTCTTCTCTAAGGTGGTTACAAAATATGAAGGGTCCAGATGGGCGGTTAGCTCATTGGGCCCTGCGATTACAAATTATGATTTTGTGATTGTTCATTGCTCTGGTACCAAGAATCAAAATGCTGACGGCCTGTCCTGGCTGCATGTGTTAATTTTGGATCCCCAAAAGGAGTAGCAACTATATGACCTTATTGGCCGACTTAAACTTTGGGATAAAGAATCTGAAGTGGATCAAGCCTATCTTAATGCTATTATTAAGGACACTATGATCCAAGAGGGATCTTTGTTTAAGGTTAACTCTAAATGGTTCCATTTTTTACATTCTAACTCACGGTTTATGTTATTATGGAAAGGCATGGTCAAGTAGGACACATTGGCCTAAAGAAGACTAATGAGTAGTTGAATCCAGATAAATTGAATTTATATGACCTATTTCTATCAAATAGGCTCTTGATGCATGCCTTACCTGTAAAAGCTAGGGAGCCTCTAATATCATTTATCAACATCAAGTGATTCCACTGACCAAGGCTTTTAAAGTGGTGAGAGTTAATGTTGTTGGGCCTTTGCCTCAAGGGTTGCATGGACATATGTACATTATCAAGGAGGTTGACCATTTAACTAAATGAAAGAGGCCATATCCATTGTCACTCCCTCTGCTAAGACTATTGCTTTGTTCCTTTACTGGAAAATCATCATGCAGCATAGGTGTCCCAAGGTACTTATGTCAGATATGTGTACAAATTTTAACTCTCATCTTCTACAGGAACTATCCAAATTATTTTATACTGTGCACAGTTTGTCATTCCCTATCACACATCTATTAATGGGGCTATTGAGCGGGTCAATGGGACCTTAGTCTCCATTTTATGAAAAAGACCCCTTCTGACCCATCGCAGTGGAACTTTTATTTGCTTAGTGCTTTGTTAGTTTATTGAATTAGCTACCATTGTATTATCAATATATCGCCATTTAAGTGTATCTATTGATGAAATCCCTCTGTTCCCTCAAGTGTTCAGGCAATAATGGATGAGAGTGTTCCCAAAACTACAATTTGGTCATGTGAAATTTGGCTGATGAGGTCATATGCTTTCAGGCTCAGGCAATGGAGTCAATTAAAGTAAACAAAAAGTATACCATGAGGAATAATGAACATAATCACATTTTACCTTAATACTAGATTGGAGACTACGTCATGTACTATCATTCTCAGCCTGGTGGGCAAATGGAGAAATTACAAAACTAATTGATCAGGTCCTTATCAAGTAGTTTTCCAGAGATGGCTTGAGTACTCAATTGTTCATGATAAGACTGATATTATTGTAAATTGTGTCCATCATAGGTTTCTGAAGATTCACTATCCTCTGCAATCAAATCTTGAGGGGTAGAAGTGTCAGATTTATCCAACTTCTTCCATTCCTTAATCTATTATACCAAATATTCCTACAACAGTTGCTGAGGGGAAGGTGAGTGAATTTAGTTTCATCAAGTCTCCTAAAAAGATCACGCTTATCCCAATCAAGTAATCTAAGAAGACTTGATCTATCAGAAATCAAAAAGATTATATTGAAGGCGAGCCTTGACAAAATTTATCAATATTAATCCTTTCTGATAATAAAATTAAGTCTTTTTGAATCTTAATAACTTTTAATATTCATCACTTTTATTATTGAAGAGTCCACAAGAGTAACTTTAAGAAAAGACCTACCATTTTTGATGCGTAATTCAAAACTTTAAAGTTGCTTCACATTGCCATTGAACTACATTCTTCTTATGCTAGAGGCCCTTGCTCTCCAACTTGGCTGATACCCTACTTTAGAATGAGGAAGCCGCTGCTGAGGATGTGCTCCCAATACCCACCCCTTTCACCATGGTCAGATAAGAAATTTTTTGCTGTCTCACTTTGCTTATTTAATTTTGGTGTTTCATCCAATTCACTCAATTTTGGGCGGTTCTGTTTGGTTTGATTATTTTATGTTATTTTTTAGCTTTTTAGTCTTGGTGATGTCCGTCCATTAGTCAGCTTACCTTGATAAAAAATTTAGCAAATTAAATGATAGCTACTATTCATATAAGAACTTATAGTATCATAAAAGTAATTTTATATCTATAGATTATTTATCAGCAACTAAAGACTTGAATTTATAAAATAAATTGTCTAAAGACATAAAAAATATTATATAAGATAAGGACTACTTTTCTATATTTTTTTATCTAAGATAAGAAAATTATGGGATCAACTCTATCAAAAAAAATTGAGATAGAAGATAGTTTCAATCACTTCATAGGAGCTTGACTTTCCAAGACAAGAGTCTAACTGACACTGTCCCTGCAGTCAGTGGTAGGGGCGGTAGACATTGCGGCAAGACCTGAGAGTCTTAGATGATGTTAAATAACACAGGTGCAGTAGTATGTGTCAAGCTTAAGAAACAGATAGACCACCATACTTGGATCTGACAGCGCCATTTAGGAGGCGTGATCCCAAAAACCAATGTTGGAAATTTAGATTAAGATGATAGCAAAATTGATCTTGTTCTTCTGCTCTAGTTGTGATGCCTTGTTTTATAGCTTCCAGGATGGCATCTTGGATTGACCACAATGCTGTTGATGCCTTCAGTGCTTTGATAGTTTTTAAAATTTTTACAACTGCGTGGAAAACTGATTATGAGTAAGGGGTAAAGTGTGATAAGCTTGAGTATTTGTAATAGATAAGACACTTCATTCTATATTACTTTGGATGTGGGACATCATTATATCTGCTAGACTAGAGTATTATGCCCACCGCATACTGAAAAAAGGTTGGTGATCAAGTTGGACCTTTCTGCTATACAATATGTCAGTGTAAGGTATTTTCAGATGTGGGCTTTAGTTTCTGGGTTTAGTAAAAGTTGATGAGTATTTTGCCACATCTTCTTTTGATCTTGTGAGAATTAAGAAATATTTAAAAAAATAATAGGTCAATTCTTGTTAGATGACTGATTCTTTAGGGTTTAAATATTCTGGGCCACCATTAAATCATCAAACAGTTGGAAGTATCTTGTTATTGCCCCTCACTGATTTTTTGTTGTAAGCTGATTCATTTAACTACATTTGGCTAAATAATAAACGCAGTATGCCTTGTTAGTGGGGATAGTTTAATGGGCCCTGATTCATTTTTGTGAAATTTTAGGTATATCAACAAAATAAATTTGGTGTGTTAGATTTGTTTGCCCTAAGCTCTTGAAAAGTTGCCCCTTTGTGCTGTGGACCAATGTAGGGCTTGTAGGTTAGGATTAGTCATCTTAACTATACATTTGTAACATATGGGTGGTACGTTGGTGGTAGATGATGAGTCCTATGTATTTAAGGTACACAAGACAAAGAGTTTTTAATCTTGATGGGTTCCCATTAGCTATCTAAAAACTACAATTTTACTATAGTGCCCTTATAGATACTAAGGATATGAATATGGTATGGCATGAGCGGCAAGACCATATTTTTAAAAGTACCAATTTTTTGGTTAATATAATCACAACTAGACCTGTTGAGCGTTTATGAATGATGGCTGTTCAGTTTTAGATACTAGTGAGAAGTTTACTCTCAATAACCTTAAATACATATCCTTCAGAATTCAGCCATACATCTGAGTGGCAAATGGGTTGGGTATAGAGGATAGCTTTAGTGGGATGATTGATCTCCTAGTTGAAAGTCAGTGAGAAGTTTCATTATGCCACTGATGCTGGTGCTTGACAAGTGATAAACCCTTAATTTGATGTTATTTGGTTTTTTAATTAATTCGTATATACCAAATTATAATAGTGTCTAAGGAGAAAGATCCAGTTGGGGCGGAAAGACTAATGCACAAGCATTTATAGTTAATAATACTTTGAGAGGTCTTTGACCCTAGGTGCAACGCTTTACAGGTTCAGAGCTATGGCGCGCAATATTGATCCAGCTCCAAGATAAAAAATAAAGGACTAAGGGGGTCGCCTTGTTTTATACCACGTTGTGGGATAATAGGATTTATGAAAAATTCCGTGCCATAGATGGCCATTGTTGATGACTTGGTTGAAATCATACCCAGTTAAAAAAAGCAATGTAAGGCGAAATTTCATTAGGGTTTCCCTAAAATATTTCCAATGTACGCTATCATATTATTTTAATGGTCCAAAAAAATCAGTACAATCCTATTTACATTGGCACACATCGCCAACAATGTGGATGTTGTCCCAAATGTAATGATTGGAGACTATAGATTTAATTTTTTAATATATGTTTGAGCGATCTTACCCAATCACTTTGTTAGTATTTTATTTCATTATCTAGAATCTGAGTTGGAAAATGAGACTTGGCGCCAATAGCCTAAGTCTGTTGGATCACATCTTTGAATAAGGTTATATCAAAGGCTTCTTACCCTTCAGGTAACAGAAAAAGTCTCTATAAGGTACTATTAATAGACGCTTTGAGTAGAGGTATTTTAAATAAAGTGTTTCTAATAAAACTTTAAGAAATTCCATCTGGCCAGGGCGTCCACTGGTGGGGTGCCTTGCGTCTAGAATCCCATGGTTAAACTTTAGAAATAACACCAATTAGACTGATTAGGAACGAGGAGAATGGATTTTAAGTCTATTGGTATCTTTTTATGATCATTGGGTCGTATTCACCTGATTGATTTAGTATAATATAATATTGTTGAGCTATCTCATGTACTTCTTTTGGGGGTAGTAACAATTGCGCCCATGCTAATACAAACTTGGGTAAAAAAATACACTTTTCCTAATAATTATTGCAGCACATAGAGTGTCTTGTTGATCAACACCATTTCTGTAATTTGCGTGGCTTCAGCCAATATACTTAAATAATGTTAGTGTAAAGTCTAGCTCTTGAAGGAGAAGTTGTTGCAACTAATTAGTGAGTCCATGCTGGGCAGTATATGTCTTAGAACCTGCTATTATATCTAAGATTGGACTGCAAAAAGGATGAGTTGAAACCTAAAATGACAACCAAAATTCCTGTTGGTTAGCCAACTAAAGGAATATATATTTTTTGAGGATGATAAGTGTTTGAGATGGGTGACTAACAACAATTGAAACCAGTACTCTCAGGATAAGCCAAATGGTGGTGGCTAGCGAATGAGATTTCAGGTATTAAGCGTTTTGGTAGTTTTACTGCAGGGTTTTGTTAATGAGTTTTTTTGTAAAAAAAATTGTTAGTTGCATTGAGACAATTAAACAGTCATTCCTTATTTACAAGTATGATAAATTTCACTCAGGTATTTTCTTACAGACAAGTAATATCTAATTTGTTTCAAGGTACTGAAAAATAGACAAGAGTAACTAATCACTTAAACTCTTTATAAGAGGTAAAAAATATGTAACTAATTAAACATTCTATATATGATTCTATTGTAATAACAAGGTGGTTTATATAGGGATGTTAGTGATCAACTCATTGGTTGCACCTCAATTAAAAGTTTTAGTGCCAATGACTTTACCCTCAGATAATCATATAATAATATATAACACTTCCATTATCCATACACCTAATTGCCATCCATTTCCAACTATATTATGATCATTAAGAGGTGAATATCAGATAAGCGTGTTCCAACGCCTTTATCCAGATCCAATAAATTGTCTTTAAAAGCTAGCGGCCGTGCTTAAGTAATGGAACAAAGTACCAATTTATGGCAGGTCGCATTGCCCAGGAAATCTACAAGCTACCATCAAGACAAGCGTTACAACAATATAATAACTCCAAAACACCCCTAATCAGCATTTAAGCTAAAATTGATTCAAATAAGGAATCAAATTACTGAATATTATATAATAACCAAATCACTTAAAAACATTGTCAGCAATTGCGACTTATTAACATTTTTAGCATCACTAAAGATTAAATTCTGAATAAAAACCAGCTGATATTTTGTAGTCAAGTATCACCAGTCAATGATCATCAACCATCTAGCTATTAAAACTTTATTGTAATATGGTTTTTATTATCATCAAGCTAGTCAAAGTAGCATTTTCAACGTTCTTTAAGCACCTAGTCACAGCTTAATATAGTGGTCATATAAATTTCCACATATGGTAGCCTTTATGTCGAGAGCTTTATCAATAAAGAATCATCTGCAACAGGAGTTAAAGACATAGTAAAAGATCTTAGAAAATAGGCAATAGATGTTAATTTCCTATAGTAGCAATCTAAAGTCATGATGCTCTATGGCAGCAAGGATTGGGGACAAGCTAAGTTGTATCTCATATAGGGACCCCCATTCAAGGGCTGAGGGTAGCAACGTAGTGATAAGTGCCACTAGGCTTAGTCATTCCAAGTACTGGGAAACACGGCTAGTAATGGTAATTGTTAACTACTTAAAGTTAAAAGTTAGAAAATTGTAAGAAGTATATTTAAAGTAGAAAGAAATAAACTAAAGGCAGAATATGTTAGGGCTACTGTTTTATAAACCTAAAAGCGGAATATATGGGTATGCACTATGGAAAATTATTTTCCAATGTAGCAAAGTTCTGTTGGATTGACATACTACATGATTTTATTACTAAATATATGATCTGAGTAAGCAAGGTAGACTACACCAACTCTTGTTCTGATTACTGCTTAGAAAAAACTTTAAAATTACTTTTACATCTTAATCATGGCTTGGACAGTTAAAAATGAGATGTCCAGCAAAACTTAAAGACCAAGACCATGGGAAGGGATGGTAGGGCTGATTCTAGCTTGATTCTAATGGTCTGGAATGACTAAACCTAATGGGGATGGCTCGCCATACCATCGTTTTGTCAGAGTTTTGAATGTGTTTACAAAATTTGAATTCATTCAATTGATTTATTTATGTTCATATTCAGTTTAAACATCATGGAAGGACCTGAAAACCTTTGTGATGAATTTGGCATTGGCTGGGTAGACATCCTGAATGATGACGACGCCATCTTGCTTTTACCACCTCCACGCACAACCCATTTAATCCTTTCCATCAATGCATTAGTTTAGTGAGGGCTAACAGAGGGGATTTTTTAGTGAATAAGTTGTGACTCTTCGCTCATCCACTACATGGGATAGGCAGCTCTTTATTGGTGAGGGGCACAGCAGCCTTCTTAACCTCTTTGGTTCAATAAGAGTGTTCCTTCCTGTCCAGGCATAGGGGCTTATCCTCAGGACTCACATTATTTTTCCATTTTTTATAGGAGGTTTTCTTCTCCAGGAACCTGTTTGAAAATCTAATTCTTTTGTGCTTTGTGTAGTTTTGATAGTGAGAATAGCTATATCTTTCTTTGGGGGGTGTCACAGATGAGGCCATGAATGGGCCAGCATATTATTTCTCACCCATCAGAATGAGCAGATTTCACCCCCAAACTGGCAGAAGTGCAGGCAACTTTCCCTCCACCAATGTATATGGATGAGCCCCTTTTTTAATTTGGGAAAGGTGTCAGGATCATGGGTGTGATACCACATAGCCCTTAATTATTTGAGGTCATGGGACCCAAAGCTCTTGGGTGTTGAATTATACCTTTTTGCTTTTCTAGGTCAAAAAGTCTTTAATCCAGATACTTTGTCTGGAGAGATAATTTCAAGTATATGTTGCCAAATTTTTACTTAAAAAAGGTGAAAAGAGAGTAATGTTTGTTAACTTATAATCCTCAATATATGAGAAATCAAGGAGGTGTTTCAATAAATACAAGCAGTCCAAGCTAAGATCTATAAATTATACCAAATTAAAGATTCTGCAGCAGGCTAGCTATTTTGGCTGAATAGGCTTCGCTCACCACATGGATTGGTTTTTAGCTCCAAGATTAGGAAGCTTTGAGGAAGCAATATTGACCACATAAAATGAATTAATTCCCAACTTTAAGAGCCATTTAATTTTGGCAGACATTATCCCCAACAGATATTTGGGCTATTTGGTCAGTTTGCTATTGAAACCCTTTGGCTGACACATCCAAATCTTCTATTCAGATAAGAATCCTGAAAACGCCCCCTCTAGATATTAACATAGGGGGAAAGGATGGAGAAAGCAACTATCTATGCAGTTTACTACTGTACCCTGAATGACCTCTACAATTGAGTGTTCATTGCCCCACTTATAAATGACTCAATAAGGTCCTTGTCAAATTCTGTGGTTGACTCAAAAATAAACCCTTCAACAACCTACAGATTGGGCCAATTTTCCCACCTAATGCTTGAACTAATAATCTAATTAAAACCTAGTACAATAACATGGCTCAGGCCAATTATTGCTACATGGATTTAATTATATTACTAAAGCTTGTGCCAAATATCCCCGCACATTTGAATTAACCTTCTCTAAAACTACTCAGCTGGGTTGATCAACTCAACATTAATTTAATTAATTATTCTATTGGCAGCTCAGGCTAAATACATTCGCAAAGTTGGGCCAATTATCTCTGCCCCAACCCTCAATAACTAGCCCCAATTATTGAAACACAATCAATTCATTCATATACAAAATAATTTGGGGATGACCCAAAATTACGGTTAAAAGTCCCATGGACAATTAAATGAACAAACAATGTTATCAATTTTCTGCCTGAGGGGAAAAACCTCTTTCCACTCAAACTCACTTTTGAGCAAATTTAAAATAAGAAAATTTATTTTATCCACTGCCACCTGGCCACAACCTTTTCCCATTTGATGTCCTTGGATCCGCCGCCTGCTGCTCCAGTGTGGGGAAGCAGTGATCCACCTCCCAGAATTTTCCGCCCAGCAGGGAAACAAATTTGGATGGTCTCAAATAGTCTGTTAAACTCTATTGGCTGATTTGTCCCCCCACGGGACTTAGCGCTTCACCTTGCGCGCATCCACCTGACTCACCCCTATCCTCTTGCCCTACCCAAATCCACCATCTGATATTGCCTCCATGTCAACTATGGGCGTTTAGACCCATACGCTGACAAAGCAATTATCAAACTCGCCACCGCTGCCTTCACGCTGGCTGGCTTTATTGATTTCTGCCCTTATAAGGGCTATTTTGACATAGGCTTCCCAATGGAAGTGGATGCTGAAGTGGTGGCGTTGACTCCGCTCATTTATAAAAATACCCCCGTTCCCACCACCCAAACTCGTCTCCCTGATGACACCACTCTAGTGGTGTCATTTGCCAACCTCCTTTTGCATCTCCCGCCCCAAATTCTTTACAATGAGTTGATGACTGGGCTTTTAGCTTATGGCACTCAGCCCAACCTGGTATTCGCCATTCCTTCTGGTGTGGAGCACCTTGAAGGCCCTCGTGCCACTGCCACTATTATTCCCCACCTCCCTACCATCACCCAACAAATCCCCCACGTTCTTGCATCGCTGCAGCACCTGAGCATTTCTTTTGGGCTCATGTCAATCGCGGTTGACTGATTTGTCCCATTTGTTTTGCTCTTAACCACACTAAACGGTCCTTCCCCCATGCTGATTCCCTCAGTTCAATTTCTGAACCCATTTTGGCATCATCTGAATGGGGCGTTTTGTCCCCACCCCCTCCCACCCAACATTCTCACATGTTGACCCAACGTGGGAAGTCAGCCCCCACCAAATTCTCCAGCCACGCTCCCCACCCTGGGCACCAACTGCCCAATCAGAGTCAGGCCTGGATCACCATTTGCACCCAAGCGCCCCAATTGACTCCTACCCTCCCAAATTCTCCATCCACTATTCGCATAAATCAGAATCCTAGGGACCTATTGGATGAGGTTGATGAGACAGGTGGAATTATCATTAATAAGGATGCTGAAACAGGTGAAGAAAGCCCAATCAAATATGATTGGGCTGAATTTTACAATTTGAATTTTGACAAATCCCTCTTCCCCAAACAATATACTCATAAACCCAATGCTGCCCCCTACCAAAGTGATCACCAGCTTGTCATTGCAGTGGTAGCCTCACCCTTTGCCGCCAGCTCCGCATAGCAGTGGCCCAATCAATGGATCAGTTCAGTAAAGGGCTGAGCACAATTGACTTCCCCCCACATTTCCCCAAAGTGGCATGAGAGGAAATCTCCAAATTTCTTAATGATGCCAAAACTGCCATCTTGCATGTGGCAAAACTAGCTGCACTCAAACCAGCCTCTAAAACTACCCACCAAACACTCGCCAGCTTGGCCCAACTCCCAGATGCCCACATCCAAGTGGAGCATCAAGTGGCGGAGTTAATGGAGGCTGTCTTCCAAGCTGATCTTGAGGTAAGTAACCGATATTTCACCTGTCTCCAACCCCACCATGCCGATGCCCCAACGTCATGGATCTCTGCGCTTATCTGCTTCTACAACAACTTTGATTCTTCCCAATTTGCTGAGCCTGTAGAAGAACCGCCTGACCCTCCCTCCCCCTCTGCCATAGTGGGCTAGCGGTCTCCACTATCTTCCTGGTAAGAGGTTTTTTGTCTCATTTGTTTGTTGCCTGGTGGTGTGGGTTTATCGCGTTGTATTGGAAGTGTCCATCCCCTGGTCAGCGTGCCTCAAATAAATTTAAAAATTTTCCGCCTGAGGGCGAAAGTTGTATGTTGATATGCATAATTGACATGATAGCACTTACGTGGACCACCCAAAAGGGGTTACTTAAGACTATTGAGGAAGAGGCCTGCCAACGTCTTGATTAGGAGTGCATCATTTTCTTCAATTGAGGCCAAAATTTCACAGAAGGTGTGTTTCATCAGCAGTATGACAAAACTGAAATCCTGAAGATCTTAGGACAACTTTGCATGCTTTTATAGCAATTTTTGTACCTGAAATCCTCCTGATTTTGAGAATATTTTGCCACCAATGAACCTAAGAAAAGGTTTCAGTTGTAGGCCGAGCTGAGTGGCATATTAGCTGTTAAAGTTTTGTGCTGGATGTGGCCAGGAGACGCCCTAGAGGTATAAATACTGGTGCCTGGCCTAATGACCATTAGCAAATAATCTAGTCTTAAATAAAAGCTATTTATTTTATCTTCATTTCATTTTTATCTAAAGTTGCTTTTGGAGTGTCAGCAAGCTGGGATCTCAGGATCCCCAGTTTGCCAATTTGCCTGCCTCAGATGAAGTTACCAATTATGAGGGGAAATTAAACCTAAAATCGGCCAGAAAGGTTGGAGCCATTTTCATATGCCTATTGCATCTTCAAACGTATCTAAAACTGTAAGCAACTGGCCAAATCGAGGATCCACCAGCTATATTTCAGCCTGATTTACTGTGCAGAATTTAATTAATCAAGTGAGCAATCCTAAGATTTTGTCAGCCCTGACCAGTTAGTTTCCAGTTTGTGATCATGACCTCCAAGCTGTTGATGGTAGAATAGGATGAGGTCACTCAGTTGGAAGGTGTGCCAGGGGTCATACTTATTATTAAATTAATTAGTTTCTCTACTAGTTGTAGCGGATAGTTTTCAGAAGTCAGGACCTGAATTCTGATAATTTCATTGGCAATACTTTGTGTAATGACATCAGGGGCTTTGGGGGAGGCTTAGTCAAGCATAACCTGTACTTTAGAAGGCAGATGGGGATTTCTGCCATACAACCCTTGAAATGGCGACATTTTGGTTATTTGATGATAGCTGATCCTATAGGCCAGAATTGCACTAGGAAAATATTGAGGACAAAAAGGGGGTCAGTCACAGCCAAATCCTGGAAGGTTGCAGTTAGGGTACCATTTTCCCGCTCTACCATTCCATTGGTTGCAGGATGGTAGGGGGTGGAAAATACCTGTGTGGTTCCCATCAGTTCAGCTTAATGTTTCACCAGAGGTAATTGGAAATTTTTCCTATCATTGGAAAAAACGATGTTAGGGCACCCATGTTGGGTTATAATCCAATTATACAAAAACGTAACAGTAGCCTTTGCTGAAACCAATGGTAGAGATACTGCTTCAATTTGCTTAGTTAAAAGGTCCATGGCTAGAAGGA
Source organism: Massospora cicadina (assembly GCA_022478985.1). Classification (NCBI taxonomy): domain Eukaryota; kingdom Fungi; phylum Entomophthoromycota; class Entomophthoromycetes; order Entomophthorales; family Entomophthoraceae; genus Massospora; species Massospora cicadina. The sequence continues at coordinate 29,624 of JAKSZP010013408.1, forward strand.
GGAACTGATGACTATTAGAGGTTAGAGGGAGAGATCCCACAACACTTAATGCTAATGGTATGAAATGGTTCATAGAGTGGAACCATTGGATGTTGAGATTGGGGATTAGGTACGGCCTGACTTTTGCATACCAGGAAGAACTAATACATCCTGGATTAAAACAAGCATTCCTTTCCAATAACATAGAGTTTCAAGCCACTGGTAGATTTTACAAATTCTTGTGGCCAACTTGCTGATATCCCTCTAATATGACGTTGGTTTAAGCTGAAGGACATACATAGGGCACTCACTTTTTGAACACAAGTTTGCACAATTGACCGTTCTTGACTTGAAAATTTGCCAATTTCTTTGCTAATTCTTGGAGGGTCAGGAGTTCATCCTAATCGTAAATGCGATTGTATTAAGAGACTTTAGAGTTAATGCTATTCAGGGTTAGTTAAAGTTAGTATGGGAAGCCAAAATAAACAATCCACATTTTGGTGTATGGGCCCTGGTTGATGAATAATAGATAAGTCATAGTTTTGAAGTTTTAATGCCCATTGGGCTAATCACCCATTGGGGTCCTTCATTTGCTGTAGCCATTGCAAGGAAGCATGATCAGTAATAATAGTGAAATGTTTTCTTATTAAATAAGGTCGGAAATTCAAAGCCAGTAGGACCACCAAGCATTCACGTTCTGTAATGCTATAGTATTGTTTGGTTTTGGATAAGATTTTGACATAGTAGGCGATAGGATGGTCCACTAAACTTTTGTCATGTTGAGATAATTTAGTTTCATTGAATATAGTGCTATCATCGGTAAAGTGGAGAAAGGGTTTATCAAAATTTGGTTGATTTTTACTGGAGAGTGTGAGAGAAAGATGTATAGAAGGTCAAATACCTGCTTTTGCTCTTTCTTCCACTAAAAGGGTATCATTTTTTCAGTAGATACCCTGGAGGCTCAAAGGTGTCTGAAAAGTGGGGGATAAACTAGTGAGAATATACTACTATTTCTAAGAAAACTTGTTCGTCTTATAGGGATTTAGGGGGGACATTTTGTAAATGGCTAGGACCTTGTCATCCATCAGGGATATTCCAGCTTTACTTACCTTATGGCCCAAAAAATTCATCTCATTCTGAAAGAAAGAGCATTTGTATAGCTTTAGTCTTAATGACAATTGCAGTAACCACTGAAAGAATTGCCTGAGGTGGTCTAGATGTTTGGTAAAGGTTCTCAAAAAGATTAGTAATATTGTCAAGATAAACTAGCACAAAAGAGCGTTTAAATCGCCTAAGCGACCTTCAATGGCACTCTGGAAAGTAGCATGGGCGTTACATAACCCATGTGGCATTTTAGTGTGCTTGTATAGTCCTTCACTCGAGATGAGAAAGCAATTTTCATGATCTTACGGTGACAAATTGATTTGCCAGTACCCACTGGCATGATCCATATCCAAGAAATAGTGGGACCCCAACATTAAGCTTAAGAAATCATCTTTATGCAGCAATGGATAGCTGTCTTTTTGTGTGATGGAATTGAGTTGGCAATAATCCATGAAAACATGGTGGCCACCATCCTTCTTCTGAATATATAGGATTGGGGAAGCCCACGGTCTTTTAAAAGGCACTAGTAAACCGGCCTTCAACAGTTACTGTACCTCTAAGGCCACTTGAGCTTCCTCCACTTTGGATTTCTGGTATGGTCAGTTTCAAAATGGAGGGTGAACATCAGTCTTGATTTGGTGAATTACTCTAGACATTTTTCCATAGTCATTTGGTCCCAAGAAAAAAATGTCGTCATACTCCTCAAGGAGGTCTCCAAGATTCTAGCGTTTGTTAGGGGTGAGATTGTTTTCATTCTACTCTAAACCAGAGCTATGATAGGTAGGGGATCAAATCTTAAACCCTGCAATGAGCCAAAACAACTCATATCAGCAATATTCTCATTGGAACATAGCTTTGCATAAGCAATAGGAGCATGCTGAGGGACTTGGAGGGTTTTAGTTGTCAAGTTCCCATTTAGGATAAAGACAAATTTTTAGGCAGGGTCTGAAATCCCCTTTGCAGGTCAACGCTTCTTTAATTGAAGGGTTTGGTTGTCCACTTAGATCCAAAAATTGAGTAGTAGGGGTGAGAATCTGGATCCCATATCCACATTAACTTGTGAGTCAGAGGGTATTGTGATAAGATGAGGGTCATACAGAGGGATACTATCTTTGACATTTACAGCCTCTGAGGGGTAACTTAGTTTTCCCCTTAAGACCTGGTATTCAAATTTGCAAATGGTGGATAGGTATTCAAGGAGGCATGTCCCTTTTTGGGGCTCCTTTCCTTTTGACGTGGAGATTATATATTTTGATACAATACCCCAGTAGGGATAGGTACTTTTCCTCATGGTTAATGATGCAATTGAATTCCCGCATCAATTGGATCCCAATAGGCAACTCATTAGTATCATTTTCTAATGCAATGGTGGGGACAGTAATAAAAATTTCCCAAATCAAAGGAGTAAGGAAGAATAGGCTCCTATCGCCTTGTTGACTGATTACCAGCCATCCTATATTCAGCGTCATGAATCAAGTCAGGAGCCATTTTTATTTTTTTGATAAGTTGGGAGAAAATAATTTTAACCAGGGAACTGATATCAATTATCATTAGGACTTTAACCTTATGATCAACTATCTTTACTCGAACCAATGAAGATCTGAACCAGGAATTAACAGCTAAAAGACTACCAAAAGGTATTTGCAGTTAAGAAAGCGAAGGATTCAGCCGTGGCCAAGCTCAAGGAGATGAGAAATGCGTTTCTAATTTTTATCTGCCAGTGCTTAATCTTCCATAGATGAGCTGAACGCCAAATTTTGTTTGGGTAATTGATCAACATAAAAGTAAATAAGCTGGAGATTTTTAAATCCTTTAATAGAAAGATGTACATTAAATTCTGCAGGTTCAGCTAACACAAAACAGCCTGAAGTGCTGAGAATAGAGATAGAGCTAGAACAAGGGTTTTGAGGCACTTGATTTCCGTCATCATAGGGAGCCTCTTACTCTATACTGACTGAATTTTTGCCAACTTAAGTTGAAGTATGAAACAAAAGTCCACAGTGTGGTTGGTACTCCTTCATTGGTGCAGTATAATTCAGGTGTAGGAGAATTGGGGGGATTAATGGCTAACACTTGAGGCCAAGGCTTATTGTTGTTAAAATGAGGTGGTCCAGCAGGTTTATGAAGCTCAGCTGAAATTTCCAAAATAGCTTCCTTAATATGGAGGAGGGACGTCAAGTTGGATTTCACCGCTTTTAGATAAAGTAGAATATTAGGCATATTTTTAAATGCCAAAAACAAGGAGTCATAATATCATCTAATGTAAGACAATTCCCTATGACCAGCGTTTGAGCCCTGAGATATAATTGAGTAGCGAATTCATTGATAGTTTCCCCCATTAAAGGCTGATTTCCATGAAAGTCTGTTTTTGGTTGGAAAGAGCTAGTTTGCTCTCAAATTCCCAGAGTAAGGCAGACTTGGCGTCAGTCCAAGTATGGCAATGCATTAGATGAGGTACCATAATGTATTGAGCTATGTAACTAACACAGTTCATCAGGCGTTTAAGCTGTTGATGATGAGTCACTTCCTTCATAGAGTTTTCATAGCAATATAAGAAAGATAAGATGCTTCCCTCCCTGGGACGTATTTTTCTTTGAACAAAGATTTAAACGTACCACTTGGGGGTTGGAGGCTGAATGACATGAACCAATACTGGGACTGCACTTTAACTTAACAAAGAAGCGGTAACTTGGTAATATGCTTGAGGATAAAGTGCATCCACTTGGCTCCACAGATTGTTAATATTGTCATTTATTAAACTAACCTTTTACAAGCGGCACTGAGAGCCAATTTTATGCCAACAAGTTGGTTTAATTGCCGCATTTTGTTTTAAAGTTGTATTGGTAACTTGGAGTTTGATTTGATGTTGTTTGGTGGCGAGAATTCTTTGCTCAACCCATGCACCACATCAGGTAGGGCTGCCAAGGTCCCAAGGCATTCATGATGAGTGGTTAAGGAAACTTTGGGGGAGAAGGGAACTCCATCTCAAGTGAGTTGGGCTCTTTGGGTGATGCATCCCAATTGGATATCAAGGTTTTTTATTTGCTTATTTAGAGCCTGGAGGCGTTTGACAGTGATTCCTGGGTCAACACTGGGTCCTGGAGGTCCTCTTGGCCCAGAGGGTCCCCGTCCACCATCCTGTCCATCACGGCCATGGGGTCCTCATTCACCATCCTGTCCGTCACAACCAGGAGGCCCCCATTTAACATCACACCCATCATAACTGGGGGTCCATGCTCAGCAGGCACTCCTTGAGGTCCTGAAGAACGGAGGCTATTCTGGCCATCATGTACTTCATAGAACACTTACTCTAATGACTGGAGGCGTTCATTCACAGAGGTGATAAATTTATCAAATTTGGATTATACTTCACGGGTACAACCTATAACCTGATATGGATAATGACCTCTTTAGTTGACAAAATGATTAGTAGATTCCGTCTAAATAAAACGCATGATTCCTTGATCCAGATGGGTTAACACATCTTATATCTCATTATTAAGCAGCTTATTTTCCCAATAGCATTTTGGTTTTTACTGCCAAAATGGGAGGCAAACTGGTAGAATTTAAATTTTGTAAGTGTAATGTCTCTAATAACTGCAAGTGGCGGAGTAATTCCTAATGATGGAACCCCACTACTTGAAGTAGATGTTACAAGGTGGGATGTACATAGTGACGCAGATAGCGTTCTATACGTCCAGCTCCAACCTGATCTATATTGAGCATAGAACTTTGAGCCAATATCATCATAGGGGCTGGCACTGCAAGAACCTGTCTTCTATTAGCTTGGCATCCAGGGATAAAGTACCCAAATAAGAGGAGCTGGAGAGCTTCAGTGAAGTCTGATAAGTGTAAGTTATATTGTTCTGCAGATGGAGCGTGGAGGGTCACCTTCATTGATGGGAAAATAGATTATCGCAGTTGGCTGCCTCCTACAAGTTTAGTGATCACACAATTACTGAGACGAGTGGCTTCACAATCTGAGGCGTTTTCCAAAGCTGAATCATTATTGTCCATTGTTGATTTTATTTTAATTTTTATTTTTACTATGAACTCAGGGTGTAGCTTGCAGGGAGCACCAGTTTTGTTGAAACCATGGGTGTATACCACGTATTCCTTAATTATTTGAGGCCAGGGGACCTGAAGCTCCTGGGTGTTGGATATACCTTTTTGCTTTTCTTGAGTGAAAGATATTTCTATGAACCACATCTTTCGACAATGTGGAGCTATTAAAATTGTCAATTGTTTATGCTGCCTATCTATCACATTTAGCGCCCCTAATTTGGGACAGAAAGCCCCTGCACCTGCTAAGAATCCCCATCAGGTAATGGACACCAACAGCTTGGTACAATCCGTTAGGTAATCCTATTCCACTAAATGCTCTGGAAGTTCCTTTCCGCCCCAATTATATGCAACCAGCTCATCATCGGCCAAATAACAATCCATCAACTAGTTTCTGACCTGTACTTGTGGGTGCAATAGAGAGACAAGTGCCGTTTACAAATGCTTCTTTTTCTACGGTCAAAGAGGCCACTATGCGGTTAGCTTTCTGGGCAAACTGAATGTCCATGCAGTACCTGTTGCCCCAAATAAACAAAAAAAACAAGCGGAGTAGAGATGGGACGCTCTACTTCGTCTGTTTCAAAATTATTTGTTCTTAATGATTCCCACAAGTCACTTTGTGTTGGGCTCAGTACTCATCCTGATGATTTATTGTATCAACAAATCCTCTACGTTATCTTGGATTCAAACTGAGGGATAGACACCAATAATTCAGACTTATAATTCCTCCAAGATGTACAAAATTGTACGCCTGACAAATCCTTGAGTGGAATGGTATAGTTGAAGGCAGACCCTCAACAAATGTTGCAATTCTAGAAGGGGTGAGCGAGGCGATTCCTGTAGAGAAAATTTCCCAAGAGTTTCCACATGTTGGTGCCAGTATTATCACTTTTCTGGATAGCCATAGACCCTTGGATGTTCATGTAATAAAATAAACAGTTCCTCTTATTTGGTGTGTACATATTGTGATATTTTTGTTTAGAATACAAAAATCTGAGCAATAATGGATACTGGCACTACTATCAACATATTATCCACCAAGCTCATGGCTAGGCTTTCTCTGAAGCCTGATGTGGATCACAAGATAGTGTATGGGACTGCGGGGGCACAGAGCACTGTGTTGGAGGGTGCTTACAGCGCGTTGCCCCTGAGGTTCAGTTTGGTAGGGGCATCCACTCTGGAGGTGGTTCTGTCTAATAGGTATGACATGGTAAACAGGGCCACGTTCATGCGGCGATTTGGGCGGTGATTGATATGGCAGAGGGAACTTTTAACATCCTGGGACAACGGATGTTTTCTATTTTACATCCAAAAGAGTCCTGGAAGCCCCAATCCGCTCCAGCCAGATTAATCTCGCGTATAGCAATAATGTGAATTCTGTATAATATTGGCAGATGAGGCTGAGAACCAAAAGCTCTTAACCAGATTTACTAGCATAATGATATTCTGCTATAGGCTGTGAGTGCTTTAAGCATACCTTCTGGCATCAGGTCATAATAGGGACGGAGCTTGAAATAGACATCCCTTGAAGGACTATATGAGAAAATTATGGGACTTTACCAGCAATTGCGGCTAGAATCCCATGTGGCTCCTAAGCTCCTGTTACCAGGGCAGGGGGAAGTGAAGGTGTTGATAGCAAACCTGCAGAAGGAGTCTATGAAGGCTCAAAGTCACCAAGTAATGGCTTATCTAGATCTGATTCCTATCAATGAAGTCCACTAGATACACGACTTTGGTTCTTGAGAAGACCTCGGGCTACCTGGAAAAACCTCATCCTGTATAATGACTGTGGTTCTGCGTGAGGCTCTAACTGGTCTGATGGAGGACCAGAAGGACAGGGTGATGGACCTGTTTGAAAAAATACCAAAGCATTTTTGCCTCTGATGACCATGATTTGAGATGTGCACGTGAGATTGTGCATTGATTGGACATGGGAGACCACCACCCTATCAGGTCATGACCTATCCATCGCTTGAAGGCAGCGGAAGAAGTTGTATCTGCAGAAATAGATACATTGGTAGAACAGGCAATGTTGGAGCCATCAAAGAGTCCCTGGGCATCCCCAGTGCTAATCATCAAAAAGAAAGATGTCTCCAATTAAGTATTAATTGATTACCAGAAGCTTAACTGCATTATGAAAAAAGATTTTTACCCGCTTCCACAAATCAATGATGCTTTAGATCGGCTGGACAGTGCCAAATATTTCTCTGCTATAGACTTGATATTAGGGTACTGGAAAATTGAGTTGCCAGCAACAGAACAAGAGAAGTGTGCTATAATCACCTTGAAGGGATTGTTCCAGCCTACATGTATGCCACAGGGTTTGTGCAATGCCTGGCTATGTTCCAGTGGGCTATGGGCACTATTTTGGGCGACTTGAGATGTCTTGCGTTCTAGTCTACCTTGACGATCTCAATGTGTTCTTGTGGACATTCAACGAGCATCTTGTCCACATGAAACAAGTGTTTTAATGACTAGCTGAAGCTAACTTCAAGACTAAGCCCTGAAAGTGACACTTTTTGAAGGAGCAACTGGAATGTCTCATGTTTGTGGTAGACACCAAAGGACTTAGTCCTCAGCAGGCAAAGATGTAAGCTATATGCAAGATGACTCAGCTGAGTAATAAGTGGGACATCAAGATGTTTTTTTGGAATGTTTAATCATATCAGCAGTTCATTCTACAACTTCAGATGTATTGGGGTTCCGCTCTTCAAGTTATTAAAGAATAACTACCTTTAAGTAGACTGTTATCAGAATGCATTTGATGTCTTATGATCCACATTGGCTAGTGCACCTGTTTTTCAATACTTGAATTTTGATAAGGAATTTATTGTACAAATGGTTGCTTCCCTTTCCTCTGTAGGGGACATGTTATCCCAAAAGGATGATGACGGTGTAAAGAATTCTGTCGCATATTGTACCCAAAGCTTAACAGGTACTGAATGTAGCTACACCATGAATAAGTGGGAGTGCTTAGCAGTAATATATGCATATAAACAGTTCTGGGTCTATCTCCACGGGGTTAAATTCAAAGTGGTCACAGATCATGCATCCTTGCGGTGGCTGCAGAATCTATGGGAACCTGAAGGATGGCTTGCGTGATGAGCCCCGAAGCTATAAGCATATGACTTTGAGATTGTACATCAGCCTGGGGCAAAACAACAGAATGTGAACTGTCTCTCACAATTACCAACAATCGCCATTACAGTGGATTTGGCAGACATAATGTATGAGAAGATGATTGTGGGCAAATATCACGATGAGTGCCACAGGTGATCAAAGTGCTAGATGGGCTGTGATGGGATACTTTTTTGCGCAATGGGGAACTATATAAGCAAATTGGAGAATTGACGTTAAGTTTTCTAGAACCTTCTGCTAGGCCAGCAATTATCTTGGATATGCATAGAGTGGTAGGTCATGGAGAGTTGTGGAAGACTTTGGAGTTTTTGAAACCACATTACCATTGGCAGAGCATGAACTACTATGTGCTTGAGAAAGTTGCTTGTTGTCACCAGTGTCAAGTGGGGAACGTTTCCACAAGAGAACAACCTATCAGCTGGTTAAGCCCCATTTTGCATAGTATATTGTTTCCCTTGATGTGGTGGGCCCTCTGCCCATGGTTGTGAATTGCTCCAAGTATATAATTGCAGTCATAGATCACTTGACCAGGTGGGTGGAAGCAAGAGCGATCAAGGACTTAGGAGCTAAACTGTCGCTAAGTTTGTTATGGAGTGCATCATACAGCAACTTGGCTGTCCACAGTTCATTCTCATGGACAATGTAACAAATTATACGTCACATGTCCTTCCTAAGTTGAATGAAGTTAATGGCCATCAGTGGGGCCTTAACTACCCCATACCACCCTGAATCTAATGGGATGGTTGAATGGGTCAAAGGCACCTTGGTGAACATTAATTATAAGCTTGTAAATGATTGGTCTGCTGACTGGAGTACCCTTTTATCCACCGCCATCATTATGTACAACATTAGCTATCATTTGTTGACGGGGAAAAGTCCTTTCCAATTACTTTATGGAAGACACCCAGATCCGCCAGCATTGCTTTATTCTTGTGTGGAGGATACCAGTGGAGCTTAGCCCCAGCGTTATTTGACTAACTTAACAGACACGATGATTAACTCCAAACTGAAGCATATTCCACTAGTTTAGCTAAGAAGAATCAGGATCAGGTGGCTGAAAAAATTAGGTGCAGCAGCCTCCCACAGTTTGTGATAGGAGATCTTGTCCTGTTCCATGACCAACATGGGCTTGGAAGAAGGAACAAGCTCGCCAGCATATGGTTCAGACCATTTGAGGTTATAAAAAAGGCTAGTGTTGATGCTTAAACTATTAAAGAACCTGCAGGTGGTCAGATTATCAACTTAGTAAACGCAAAGTTCCTTTGGTCATACAAGCAATAGGATATTATCTTCCAGTCAAGGGGGTTAATGTTAAGATTTTGATATGACTGGATGATAGGCACATATTTGGCGGATTGTATAATAATTGCTGAAGAGGGTTCAAACTTGGATAGTCAATTTGGCAAATAGAGTTAACTCCGCTGGAACCTCAATGATGAGGCAAAACCCTAAAAATGAAGGGAATAAAGTGGTAATAAGATGATGGCCCAAAATTGACCAAGATGATTGCAGATTAATAATTGAATGAGAGAATGTAGAGGGGGGTCTTTTGAAGGGTAAGAGAGAAGAAAAGGTAGCAAAATTAGCCTTTAGTTTATATATTGATAAATTAGTATTGTTGGTTCAATAGCTCCTTATTTAAGTACTTTATTATTATTTATCAAGGGCCAGCGATCCTCATATTGCTTGTCCGTTACTCAAAGGATTTTACCCTGTGCAACCAGTTCAGCGGAATCAACTAAATCCACCAAACTTTAACAATCAGAATTTTCATTTTTAATTCACTTAGAGTGGTTTAAGTGAAATAAACTCCAGTAGCCAGTCTGAGATTAGCAATTGAGAAGAATAAAGTTTAAATCTAAAATATTCTCTGTTTTAACAGGACTCTATATCAATGATACCTTAGAGATGAGCTGCTAAGATAGAGGTTGTATTGGCTTCCATTGAGCCTTGAGGGTCAACATACAACGAACATGTCAGAGAGTGTCAGGAAGAGATTTTCCAAGTGTGCAAACAGATTACCAAAGGGTTTTTTTGCAAAAAGGGGGCATTATAAATAATTTACTCTACAAAAATGATTGTGATCTAAATGAAGATTTTCTGGTGTCTAATATGTATAGAGTAGACCCAATGAGCAGTAAGTTGGCCTTACATGTTAAGTGAACTGAGTTTAGTGAACTGACTGTGGTGCTTAAACAGGGGCGGCATCATCAGGCCCTATTGAAGATCATGAGATTTTTTATGAGCGGTTCAACAATGAAGCAGATAAGGAAGTATATCATGGAGAGGATTACTCTGAGCTTCTGGTGAAAGAGGAGGATACAATCCGTTCAAGACTCAAACTCTTTAATAAGAAATGCATGATCTATGTAACCAGCTTGAGCACTCAAGGAGACAACAATAAGAGTATGATTTTCCTCTATGCCCACTATGTATTGACCTTCGCCTATTGTAAAACTGGAAATTACCATCAGTAATCTGGAGGAACGAATCTTATGGTTCAAAAAGGCGAACTAAGAAAAAATATTCACTTTAAAAGATTTTGGAGAGAGTTTGGAATAAAAAAGCAATATGCTTTTAATATGGACAAGAGTATAGACGATTTTGAAGGCACAAATGCATACTATACCAGAACCTACCTCTACTCGACCAGTAAATCAATTGGAGGCACCTGTATGGGCTGCTCAACAGACTGCCACAAAACTGGTCAGATCTGCCACACAACAAACCACAATGCACATAACCCTGTTGAAGAAGATCCTAATTTCAACCATACTTTAAGGCCATTTATACACTTGGGAAGTAATGATAGCTGGTTTTGTCAAGATTTATGTAGAATAAAAAAAATAGCTAATTATTGCCAAAGGCTCAAAACAGTGCAAGGGTGTATGTGCTGTGAGGCTAAGTAGATCCTTAGCATGAGCCTATGACTGGGACTATTTAAACCAAAGTGAAAGGTATCCTACTTTCAGAATTTGGTAGTAAACAAGACGTCCAAAACATGAAGCAAGAGTTCCTCCTTATATAAGTGGAAATAATGAGTCAGTATTGAACCACTCATCTTAATACTATCTCAAGGCTCAAGAATAGTAAACTACATCAACCATGGATTTACCTACCACAAAAACCATTTTTCTAATCACAAAAGATGCATACCAACACAAAGATGCATATGAATCTAGAAGTAAAGAGTGAGACGCCCCTTAAGGCTCTTAAGGAAGCTTTACTTGACGTATAAGTGATTTATAAACTGAATACAAGGCCGTTGGAACGCCCCCTCAATGAGTTAGCAAGGCTTCTTATATAGCTAACAATAAGGGCGACAAGCCAAAGGAAAAGAGCTCCAAATTGCCTGAGTGCTTGCCGCGTCTTGAGTTAACCTGCAATGAGTTCTATCACCTAGCACTTTTACTAGTCTTATACATTACTCACCACTGAAAAAAGGAACACCCCCTAAAGAGTTTACCCCAAAGCTTTAAACTGGGTGGTTCTCCACACTGAGGGAAAATGATCACAAAGATGATGACTTGGCCTGTTCAGGATGCCACGTGTTAGGGGCACCTAGAGCGGTGGCTGTGCCTGCTAGATTAATAGTCCATGGCACTGATGGATCTAAATTGAGAGATACATACCTATCTTAAGTTAACCAGCCTACCCAGATCATTGATGCAGCTAAATAAGGAGAGCAAATAGTTCTGGCTAACTTCAAAAATTTGGATCTAATTGGCGATGATATAGTTAAAGTACAACTTCGCTACTCTTAGATAGTTTAATAAAATCTGCTACAGATGTTTTGCATTGGAAACCCTTTTGGCAATGATGTTACAAGAGTAGAAGTGATATCAAAAAAGTGTGTGTCTTAACAATAATGGACACCTAGGATCCAATTGATATCATTTCATCTAAGCTCATGAAGAAGCTGATGTTCATTCCAAATAATAATTATAACGGTAAGTACCACACCACAGGAGCAGATATTACCCATGCCCAAGAAACTTATTCAGCGCTGCACTTATGCCTTGGGAGCATGGTCCTAATGGCACTAGTGGTGGTTTTAGACAACGACCTTCATGAATTCCTGGTTGGGACGCAGTTTTTTTTGGAGTTTGGAGCAAAGATTAATTTTACATACATCTCTATGAGCATCTTGAGTTATCAAATTCCGTTGGTATTTAAGGATGAAGATGTCAAACCACGGAAACAATGGACGTTATTGGTGGATACAGATCAATCTATTTGCCTCATTTACTACACTATAACTGAGAAGTGTGTGATGCTATTATTACCTACTGTTAGCTCGGAAGAAGGGCTTCCTCTAAATGCTAGTGAGACTATAAAGATCTGACCAGGGGATTAACGCCAGATGACACTTTCAATTTGTGTGAAGAATTTGGTAGATATCATTTTGGAGGTTTACATTCATGACGGAATTCATGAATAAGAACATAGAGTATTACCATGATTCTATGACACAAATTACTCTTGAAAGTTGACCATTGTCTCAAAAAAGATCACTACTCAAACTATTATAGTCAAAAATGGACAAGTCGTTGCACAGGCCCAATTGACCAGTTGCCATGACATTAAATCTGTACATGCAATAGAGAATTCTGACGATCTCAGATTTAAGAATGTGACCTTAAAACAGCAGAAGAATTTTGACGAGCTGTTGGATGAGTTCAGCAACATCTTTATTAATGGATCCAATGACTATGGCCTCTGCAAGGGAGAGTTCCACAAAATGGTTACTAGTTCCACTATACTGTTCAAATCTAAGCCTATTGTCGCTCAAAATCAGAGAACGTCGTTTATCACTCAGGAGCTGAGCTAACTAGCCAAAGCATGGTAATCAGATCATCAAAGAATCCCTGGGCCTTCTTTAGGTTGCTTATATGCAAAAATGATGAAATCCATAGAGTAGTAATGGACTAACACCATTTTAATAAGATAACTAAGAAGTTCTTGTACCCGCTCCTGTGCATCAACAATGCTCTTAAACTCCTGTGTGGCTTGAAGCACTTTTTTAATGGATCTGGCAAGCGGCTACTGGCAGATGGAGCTCTCATCAGAAGATCAGGAGAAGTATGCCATGATCAGTAGCCAGGGGTTATTGAGCCTCATAAGGATGCCACAGGAGCTCTGCAACTTTCCTTCTACCTTCCAGTGTGTAATGGATCGCATTTTTATAATCTAAAGTTATCCAACATGCTGATTTGTCTCAATGACATCATATTCAGCTGAAACTATAAGAGCTTATACAGCACCTTTAAGATGTCTTTATGCAGCTGTGAGCATCTAATCTGAAGGTAAAATGAATCAAGAGCACTTTTCTCATAAAAAGTCAGAATTTCTTATCATAAGATCAGTCCTAGCGGAATCAAGCCTCAATATACTAAAGGTGAACGCCACCGTGGCTATGGAGCCACCTAAGAGCTTGAGGGATATTCAAGTGGTTCTTAGAATGTGGGATATCAACGGCAGTTTATCCACCATTTTATGGACTTGGTGGACCCCTCACATACTTTCTCACCAAGGAAACAAAGTTCTAGTGGGACATGGAACAGGAGCAGGCCATCACAGACTTAAAAGCAAGATTGGTAGAGGCGCGACTATCAGCCTATCCTGATTTTAACAAGACATTCTGCTTCTATACCAACACCAGTGACGTAGGACTTGGTGCAATCTTGTAACAATTAGATGAATGTGGGATGGATCATCTAATCAAATACTATTATAAGGTGTTTAGAAAATCATAGAAGAACTAAAAGTTCACTAAATGTGAGTGCCTAGCAGTTGTCTGAGTGGTTAAACACTTCAGACCTTACTTGTACAGGGTACATATTATGGTAGTTACAGATCATACATTGCTTCACTAGTTTCAGAACATAAAGGATCCCAACGGACGCCTTGACCGCTGGACCATACTCCAAGTTTATGCCTTTAAAATCATACACTGAGCTGGAGACAAACACCTTAGCGCTGATGGCCTATTGCGATTGCTGGTTTTCTAATTACAGGCACCAGAGAGCAATCGCCTATGACTTATATAGATTACCAGAAGATGCCTGGAAGGACAAAACAGATAAATTTATAAGCATCCTGAGGAGATATTCCAAAAACACCTAACTTTTTAATGGAAACTACAAAGAAGATTTAAAACAAGTGGTTCTCCTATATTTGACCCAGTGACTTAATGTTGTTGATGATGAAGGCCCATAGGCACGTGGGCCATAGAAGATTTCAGAAAACGCTGGCATACCTGAAAGGGAGATTATACTTGGAATGTATGTCTGATGAAGTACACCAAGCTTTAGAGCTGTGCATACTCTGTGGAGATTTTCACCCACTGGAGAAGTGCTTTGAGTTTATGCTGATCCCTCTACAGCTCACTTAAGCAATATATCAATCAATGTGGTGGGAACTCTACCAACTGCCACTAGTGGATCAAAACTCATCCTAGTAGTGATCATCCATTTCATTAAGTGGGTTAAAGTCTCCGCAGCCAAGACATACACTGCAAACTCCACCACTCACTTTCTTTACAACAAGTCATCATAAGGCACAGTTGCCCTAAAGCTTTACTTTTAGACAACAGGAATAATTCCATCTCAGACATGGTGAGATATTAATTGACCTATTGAGATTGAAACAGCAGTCCACCACTTCCTACACCCCATCATCAAATGTAAGTGTCAATTGAGTCAATGAAACCTTAGGAAAAATTTTAAAAAAAGACCCTTACTTACAAATTAAAAAGTGATCAGTTGCTGCCCTCAGAGTTTTTGGCTTACTGGTTTTTCCACCACAAGTGATTGGGATGTTACCTTTCAAAGCCTTGTATGGAATGAGAGGAAGATCTGCCAACCCAACTAGCACCAATTATTACAGCTGAGTGAAAGAACCTGCTTCATGGAAGTTATCAGCAGGAGTTAGCTGATGAACTTTGTCAGACTTTGTCTTAGTTTAGTGAAGCCTTGACTTTAGGGTTATAATGTATTTTTAAATCAATTTTAAATTACTATTCAATGTGGGCTTACCTGGGGACAATACTGTACCAATCAAGAAAATCAAATTAATGGGAAAGAGGGATAAACCTGGAAAATCCCTATGCACAGCACTCTGATAGGCCAGGAGCTCCATGGACCACCTTGCTATTTGTTATCTCAGTTTGGGGTATTGTTATGCAATGCCAACTCAGTTATAATCATCCCCTACCCAAAAAGATGTTAGCTTAACTATTTATCATCAATCCATTTTTAAAAATAACTACTTTATTTTTATCTTTCTTATTATGACTTTAAAGTACCCGTTTAAGTTTTTCCCCTAATTTATAAAATATCTGTGCCAAGTTAGGTTGAATTTGGTTTATTAGTTTAAAAGATGATATGTTACATATATATACAATGTTTTTTAAATATAGAGATGTTTTGGTTAGCATTTTGGTGGTATTTGATCGATCCGATGGGTCTAATTTTAATTGTCTGAGTGGTTGTTTTTTGGTCAATTTGATAGATCCAATAGTTTTAGGTAAGTGGTTGGTGGTAAATTATTGAATTTATATTTAAATTGGATTTAGCCAAGTGTTGGTGAATTTTGGTTGAATCGATAAAGCTTATTTTTATTTGGCCGAGGTTTTGGTGAAATTTGGTTATCTTATATTCAATTGGTTTTAGCCAAGTGGTTAATGGGTTTTGGTTGATCTAATAGGTTCTTTGGCTTTGTTAAATAGCTGATGGTATTAGAGTAACTCGATAAATTATTTTGGGTTTGGTAAGTGATTAGTTGTTTTTGATTGATTTTGATAGGTTCAACTGTGTTGGGTAAGCGGTTGGTGATTAATCAGTTTGATATGTTCAATGGTAATGAGTAAGCGATTTCGAGTTATCTAATATAGAACCTAAATTACATCGATGAATCCCCCCCCTTGGGTTGGGACCATCTAGTACTAAAAAAAAAAAAAAATATAGAACCTAAATTAATCAGTTCAAATCGGCTGATAATAAATAAACCCGAGCAACGCCAGATAACTCCGTTAGATATTTTATAAATTTTGGAGGAATCATGGTCTATTTTCAAAAAAAAACATAATAATAAAACTTATATTTAAGATTCAAAATAATATGTAAGTTTTTAATGGTAATTGATATATCATTTTGGTTGAGCCTTTTGGTATTATATGGTTGATTTGATAGGTCAGTGTATTTTTAGGTGGTTGTGTGGTTATTTAAATTTTAAATTTTATTTGAGGTGGGCTGATCTGGGGATGTTACTGCACCAATTAAGGGAAGTGAAGAAAATGGGAAAGGAGGATAAAACCTGGAAAACCTCCATGCGCAGCGCATGATAGGCCAGGAACTCCATGGACCGCCTTTGTTATTCAATATCTCAGTTTGGGGAATTGGTGCACAATTTCAACAGTCATAATTGTCCCCTACCCAAAGTTCATCTACCGGGATCAAACTCGGGGAGGCAGTGGTAGAGGGTCCATATTCTACCACTGGGGTATCCTCCCTGTTGTGTGGTTATTTGAGTAATAGTTATTTGAGTAATTTGATAGGTTCAATAGCTTTATCTAAGAGGAGGTTGATTTGGTCAAATTAATTAGTTCATTTATATTGCCAAGCGGTTGATTATTAGGTTGATTCAATAGGTTCAGTAATCTCTATATATTATTTCTCAAAGGTGTTTTTTTGTCGGTGTGAAATATCTCCCTTAATACTGTATCAAAATTAATATTTGATACGCCATTTTGAAGATTATTTTTCCCTCTAATGACGAAAAATAAATAAAATATTCTTTTAATAGTAAAATAAAAAGTTTTATATGTAACAAGTGAAACCCCTATATGTTTTCGATGATATTCGCTATATTGTTACGGCTGAGCAGTTTGGTATTCGTTTGATTCGATTTTTAAATGGTTTTGTTAAGTGGTTAGTAATCATTTAGCTAATTAGCAAGTTAGCTAATCAAAATGAATCAAAAACACAATTGATTTTACAATTATCTCCTCAAGCATAATCGTCTCGGCCTTTGGTTCTACCTAAATTTTATAAAGGTCAGGTGTTTGAATCTCTATATATTATTTCTCAAATGTGTATTTTTATTGGTATGAAATATCTCTCTTAATACTGTATTTGAAATTAATGTTTGATACACCATTTTGAAGATTATTTTTATCTCTAATGACAAAAAATAAGTAAATATCTTAACATTAATGTTTTCATTAAAAAATTATATTTTAAAACTTATATTTTAAAAATTTCATTTAAAAATTACATGTATAAAGTGTCATGGTGGTGCCGGAGTCTCTGAATAGAATAGAATAAACGTATAAATAACGTACAAACAATGTATAAATGTATAAACAACGTGTCAATCAAATTAAAACAAGTAAGTAATACAACATTTGCAAAAGCAGTGGAGCACTATTCTAACCTCAATAATATTGAGGTAGCAAGCATTTGTTGTCATAATTTCTGAAAAAAAGTAAATTTTCTTATAAAAATAGTAAGTTTTTTGTTAAAAAATTAGTAAATATACAAATAATGTGAAAAATATTTTCATTTGAATTAAAAAAATTTATTTTGAAATATACATCACACTATTTGTATATTTACTAATTTTTTATTAATATTTTTTCACAACTTCAAAATTAGTTTTTTTTATTTAAAAATTATATTTTATTTTTGTTATGTTAATACCAGTTTGCATCATTCGTTATTTGCAATAATCTATTTTTATTGATTAAGTACTATCCGTAGGATAGTCGTATAAGGAATCCTATTACCAGAAGTGATGCGAAGTATTCGCATGGGTCACCTAGTATAAGTATACAGTTGGTGATTTGGTTGATTTGATGTGTTAATTAGTTTAGGTGAGTGGTTGTGTCTACTTGAATTGATATAATTGGTTTTGGCTGAGTGGTTGGTAATTAGTTTCTGTTAGGTTTAGCTGGATTTAGCCGGTGTTTTATTTTATTCGATAGACTTAATTGGTTTTGGTAAGCGGTTATTTATTGTTTGTTTTGGTAGGTTAAATTGGATTTGCTGAGTGATTAGTGTTTAGTTGATTCGATAGGTTCAATTGGTTTCGGTCTAGAGTTTAGTGATTTTTATTTGGTTTGATAGGTTTAGTTATTTCTAAACTTTTTTTTAGTACTAGATGGTCTAGTTATTTCTAAACTTATCGATGGCCATCTATAATATAAAAACTAAAATAATTAGTTATTCAACTGATAAATTATAAACCCAAGCAACGATAAGTGGATCGACAGGTTTTAAATAAATGAACTTATAAAATAATAACTTAAAAACTTGTTTTATTGAGAGTTGGAAACAAGTTTATATACTTGCTTCTTAAGGAAATTCAGAACATAAATTCTTCTTGAAGCAGCGGGGAAACTGTGGGTATAATGGATATAAATATTTCGATCAGCTATGCCGAATATATTAAAATAACTAATTGACAATAAACCAATTAAGTCGAACTCAATCTTACCCTTGGATCAGATGTTTGGAAGTCATCAATTTTGTGAATATCTTTATCAATCTAATTATGCCTGTTTCATAACCATCATGTTTATACCCCACTTAGTTTCATCATGAACTTAGGTCTAAGCATATAAGATATTCTTATTGTCTTGATTTTACATGAAGTACATAACTGTTTTATTTCTGAAAAGTATTGCCACTATCTCAGCTAAGTTCAACCATACTCGTCTTATAAACAATCATTTGGTTGATGGGTATACTGAAATGAATGCCCCAATTTCATCAAAGCTGGTTTTAAGTCCCGGTGTCCATTGGTCAGGGGAGGGAGACTTCACAACGGCTCACTTCTTTAACTTGAGGCTTGACGTCCCAAAGAAATGCAAGTTAAAGATAAGCTTTTTTACAGTGTCAAATTGTGCTTCATAAGAAAGCATCAAAGCTATGTGACTTTACCAAAGGCTAGAGTGGGGACAAACACCACTTGCCATCAACGTTCTTGTACGGTAACTTCAACTATCCCACTCCATTTCCAAATTGATAGTTTGGATTTATTTTCAAAACTCTCCGCCGACGCATTCCAACTGATCGACCCCGAGCTCCCACCAGGATTTCAAGCTAATGAATCATCTTACTCTGATTTAGGGATTACTTTATCGAGAAGTTCAGGAAACAATATGTACTTTTCTCCTATTGTTCTAAAGGTGTCAGGCACTTACTTTTTTGAAAGAGCAGGGTCACTTAGAACCTACTCTCGCCTATGGGATGGAGATGTGTTGATTCCTTTAACTCTTCCTAACGGATCTCTCGATGGCGTCTACTTCCTTGATTTTTAAGAATATGTAACCATTGTTTTTCATTCATTAAGATTTAAACTAAATTACACCTTAGTTTATTATATTTTTTACTTGATTTACATTTTAATTTTTTAATTTTATTAAAGATTTACGCAGTAATTGCTAAAACATGCTAAGAAAATTTTATTTAAAGTCATACCGTTCCTTGTACTGTATGAGATAAGCTTTAGTCGTGGTTTAGTTAATGATGCTCGCTGTCATAAAGGCATGAAATTTTCTGCCATTCACGATGGGTTATAGGTCTGGTGCAAGGTACAGGAGATATCATGGCTAAAGTAAATTAACCTCATCAGATACTTCTGGAGATTTTTAAATTTCTACTATAAATCTGTAAAACGGAAATTTGAATCTATAAACCAAAAATCTTCAAAAACAAAATAAATATCTGTATTTTAAGCAAGTTCAAATAAGCGCTTCAGAATAAATTCATTTACGAAAATATAAACTACAGTTAGTATAAAAATCTAAATTTATATTACTTCCATGTGGCGTCCTGTCAGATTGGCGCAGAATTGTCAGGTTTCAACTGCAAAAATTATATTTGCTAAAACAATAAGGTACTGTTTAAAGACTTTAGCCATAACTAAAAACAACAAAAATTCATAATATACAGAAATTGCATTTAATTATTAAAGTAGTAGAGTTCACTGTAGTATCAAATACTGCAAGTGGTCTGGAGCTTGCTCAACTAATCATCCTCTTAGGCTCTCTCAACTTTTGATAGGAAAAAAATCCCTTGAAATTGGCATTTCTCTTTAGATATGCTTGTGTTGGGACTTTGGGGAGCAACTCCAGCCTAGCCCCTATTAATCAGGGCACCAAAGCCCACAGCGAGTTAATAGGCCATTAAGGCCTTAGGTAAAGCTAAAAAAGGAAAAGATATATGCGAGAAATGGTAATTTATTTAAATAAGCCTTGAGGTATTTATAGGACCTCAAGACTAGAATCAGATCAGGAAAGGTGGGATTTAGAATAGGGAAATCTCAGAGTTGGTTGCTGACCAAGATAATTATAAATAAATAATACAAGAAGATTGGGACCATCCTCAGAATTATTTACTGGTGAACCCAAAAGGGTTACTTGATTGGGTTGTGAGTGCTGAAAAGGATTTTGCCATAATCTGATTGAGTTTTCATATCCTTAACATTAGACACTGGTGTCAAATTAATATTTAAATTATTTATTGTTGGGGCTGATCACCATTACTTTGGATTGGGATCAACCCAAGTTAATGGGGAGCCTAATCTGGCATCTGCCCATAGGCAGGTCACAACCCCTAATTGGGGCTTCCCCAATAAAGGGAGAATCCTGACAGAGCCCCCTTAAGCCTCAACTAGAGGTCTAAGCCAAGGTGGGGCCATTGGCATAGAGCCAGCTTACCACTGAAGCTAGCATTGGGATGAGGTCCTGGCATAGGGTTTGACACCCAGCATTGGTACTGGTGCTGGCATTAGGAGGAGGTCCCAGAATTAGGGTTGTTACCCAGCATCAGTGCTGGATCTGACATTGTGAGGAGGTCCCAGCATCAGCACTGGAGTCAGCATTGGCATAAGAGCCAGCATCAGGGATGACACCCAGTAACCTGGGCTTATCCACTCAGGCTAGTTTCAGGGGCCCTTAGTCCCCCTCATTCTGGCTTGCCCTTTTGGGGCGAGGGGCCAGGGTAAGCCTCAAGCCTAAGGCCCTCAGCAGTGACTGCTCCTTCTCCTTACTGATTTAACTATTGCTGAGAACTTGGGGGCCCCTCTAGTGAGCACCACTGTCAGGACTTTGAGGGGGCAACTCCAACCTGGCCCCTATTAATTAGGGCCTCAAAGCTCCCAGCGAGTTAATTGGCCATTAAGGCCTTAAGTAAAGCTAAAAAAGAAAAGGAGATAGGCGAGAAATGGTGATTTAACAAAATAAGCCTCTAGGTATTTATAGGACCTCAAGGATAGAATTGGATTGGGAAAGGTGAGATTTAGAATAGGGAAATCTTGGAGTCAATTGCTGACTGAGATAAATCTAAATAAATACAAGGGGATTGGGACCATCTTCAGCATTATTTGCCAATGCGCCCAAAAGGGTTACTTGTTTGGGTTGCAAGATCTGAAAGGGATTTTTCCGCAGCCTGATTGAGTTTTGATATCCTTAGCATTAGTCAAAGGTGTCAAATTAATATTTAAACTAATATTATTGGGGATGATCCCCAATACTGAAGATCATGCTCAACCCAAGTTAATGAGGAGCCTAATCTGGCATCTTCCCATAGGTGGATCACAACCCCTAGTCAAAACTTCCCCCAATAAAGGGAGAATCCTGACAGAGCCCCCTCCAAGCCTCAACTAGGGGTTAGAGCCAAGATGGGGCCATTGGCGTAGAGCCAGCATTAGTTCTGGGGCTAGCATTGGGACGACGTCCTAGCATCAGGGTTGACATCTGGAATCAGCACTGGTGCTGGCATTGAGAGGAGTTCCTGGCATTGGAGTTGATAACTAGCATCAGTGCTGGGGCTGGTATCAGGAGGAGGTTCTGGCATTAGCACTGGGGCCAGCATCAGCATAAGAGCTGGCATCAGGGATGACACCACGGTAACCTGAGCTTGGCAGCCCAGGCTAGTTTTGGGGGCCCTTAGTTCCGCTCATCCTGGCTTGCCCTCCTTGGGGCAGGGCCAGGGTAAGCCTCAGGCCAAAGGACTTCAGCAGTGACTGCCCCTCCTCCTTCCTGATTTACTCTCACTGAGAACTTGGGGGCCCCTCCAGTGAGCACCACTATCAGGACTTTGAGGGGGCAACTCGAAACTGACCCTATTAATCAGGGCCCTGAATACTCAAGCAAGTTAGTAGGCCATTAAGGCCTTAAGTAAAGCTAAAAAAGAAGGGAGATAGGCGAGAAATATTGATTTACTGAAATAAGCCTCAAAGTATTTATAGGACCTTGAGGCTAAATGTTGGATTGGGAACGTTGGTATTTGTAATAGGGAAATCTTAGAGTCAATTGCTGACCAAGATTAATATAAATAAATAATGAAAGGGGATTGGGCCTACCTCAGCATAATTCACTGGTGAACCCAAAAGGGTTACTTGATTGGGTTGCAAGCACTGAAAAAAATTTTGCCACAACCTGATTGAGTTTTGACATCCTCAGCATTAGTCACCAGTGTCAAATTAATATTTAATTAAATATTATTGGGGCTGATCCCCAAAACTTTGGATTGATTCAACCCAAGTTAATGGTGAGCCTAATATAGAATCTGCCCATAGGTGGATTACAACCCCTAGTTTGGTTACCCCCAATAAAGGGAGAATCCTGACAGCTTGTCCTAGCAGCATTCTCATTGGTACTTTCCTATTTACTAAGTAGCACTCCCAAACTTGGTATACTAAAATAGCGATAACTGAATTGGGTCAAAGAGGAAAAACTAAGGATTGTATTATCTTTCTGGAAAAGAGGTATTCCAGTGAACATAGTTGAATTACTAGCGGATGGCTCTGATAGTTTTTTATAATTTTATTCAAGGTGGGCTGAACTTGGGACAAATATACCACACCAATAGAGGGGATAAGGAGTAGGGAGCAAGAAAATATGAAGAAGGACAAAACCCAAGTACTGGGGGTAAAACCTTCCTGTGCATGTTCTAATAGGCTGTGAGTACATGATATAACTTCACTAATTTGCTTGATTGGACTGAGGCATGGTGCACAAATCCACATTTATTGATATCCTCTTGGCACAGAAATGCAATTTCTGCCATGATGGAATTGGAACCCGCGTTGTTAGGGGCAATAGCGGGATGCCCATCCCAACTATGCCATACCACCTATGGCTCTGATAATTATAAGGACTAATTACTGCCAATTTTACGCCAGCGCAGTGGTGTTGTAGAGTAATTCTGCCAAAGTGAAATATGTTTTGATAAAAGTATTAAGGACATGTTTTCAGAAACTAAGAATATAGTGAATGATAGTTGTGCCAGTGGGGCTTTAGAGATCCGTTGAATAGTAGATTAATAGTTTAAACTACTAATTATAAAAGCAGAAGCCACTATGAATAGTAACTACATCAAACAAATTAACTTCTAATTATTTATTATGATATGAAAATAAAGCTATAAGAGTATGGTATCCAGATAATTGGCCATACCCAATTACAACATTTCCCTCTACTTGACCAAAGATTGAATAACAAAGATATGTGGGGGCAGACTAAATTATGGGAACTTGAGGCCATCAGCCTAGAGCACTGTTGATATATCTTCAAGAACTTTGCATGCACCCAAGTTGATAAGTTGACCTTTAACAAAATTCTTCAGAGTTTAGGTATCTGTATTTGTCTTATCAATGCTCTTTAAATGGACTTTTCCATAGGTGCTTCAACTTGCTAGCTTATCTAAATCCAAGGTTATCATAGTATTAAACAAGTTCTCCTATAGTAAAATAAGGTAGAGGCCGCCAGTCTGTATTATAACTTTCATAAAATTGTTTTTTCTGGGACAACACATTGGAATATATCACTTTGTAGTTGAATTATTTTTTTCACTAGTATCCAAAATATTATGTGGGACTATTGGCTTCTTTACTTATACAAGAGTATAGAATTGGGGAAGCACCTTTTGCTTTTCATAAAGTAATGCAATTGGAGAATTCTTATGGCCGAGTAATAAGTTATGTTATAAGCAAAAATGGCAGAAGGCAAAAAGGGTTCTAACTAAACATTTTCACCATAATTATCATATAAAATCTCAATGAGAGTTCTATTTACTCATTTGACAGTCCCATTGGTCTAAGGGTGGTAGGGCATGGGCAATAACCCACGTATACCCATTGAGCCATTAAGCTTTGAAAGCATTTAGGACGTAAAGTTAGTCCCATTATCTGTTAACAAAAATTGAGATCATCCATGCCAATAGATAACGTCCTCTAAAAAAACTTCGCCATAGTTATGGTAATTACATACCTGAACACTTTGGCCTTCACCTATTTTGTGAGGTGATAAATGGCCATTATTATATATTTAAATTGACCAGAAATATTGATTAATGGGCCCAAAATATCTATAGATACCATATGCTACGCAAAGTTAGGTTCAACCATCTGATATGAGGTGTCTTTTTGGTAAGGCCCTTCCACTTGGCATCCCGTTGCAATAACGGAGAGTTTTATTAATGTCAAAATTTATAGATTTCCTGTAATGATTCTTTTTCAAAAATTCAAACGTTTTCTTAAGGCTGCCATGCCCCATTGCTTTGTGGCCCCTAATAACAGTTTACTCTGTGGGTCAAGGTATCCAAAATTTAAGATTACCTAATACTTTGTAGAGTTTTCCATTTTAAAAACTATGTCCTTTTATAATTTTTCTAAGAAAAATCAAACTTCCATTGGTTTGTTATCATATTGTTGAATTAGCATCTTATTTTTTTTAGTACTAGATGGTCCCAACCCAAGGGGGGGATTCATCGATGTTTGAATTAGCATCTTATCAGATAATATATATGCCACGTCAGCGCCAAAGCCATGATAGGAAGTTGAGATAAACCATCAGAGTTGTGATGCTTAACGCTGTTAATGCTGATTTTAAAATTGTAGACCTGCAATTTCAAGGACCAGAGGGCTAATCTTACTTTGGGTTCTTTTAATTTTGCAACCCGCGCAGAGAAGCATGATCAGTTACTACAGTGAAGTGTACTTCATAAACATAAACCCAAAATTGTTTACAGGTATAACTAACTGCCAGAAACTCCTTCTCAGTTACCATATAATTCCTTTCATGAATGTTAAAGTCCATCTACAATAAGCCTTAGGATGCTCAATTCCATCAGAACTCAGTTGAGATAGCACCATCCCCAACGGCGGTGAGTGAAGCATCCATCTGAATAATAAACAGTTTATTTTGAAATTGGGGTACATCAACAGTGGCGCTTGGGTCAGATAAAGCTGATTTTTATCAAAGGCCAGCTGAAAGTTTTAAGTCCACTCAAAAGATAAACCATTTTTAAGGAGGTGAAATAGCTTTATCTATTTTGCTAAAATTTTTTACAAACTGGTAATAGTAGCAAAAAATGATTTTAAGGATCACTTGGATGTCACACTTACTACTTGGTTGCACCATGCGCTCAATAGCATCAACCTTTGTTGGGTAAGGGCCTCATACCATGTTTATCAAATATAAGACCCAGGTATTTCAACTGCTCACAGTAAAAATTGCATTTTCGTTGCTTTATCTTCAGATCTGCATTGGTAAAGCAGCGGATAACTTCTTCTAAGTGTTGTAAGTGATATTGAACATTCTAGAAAAAACATTTATATCATCTAAATAAACGAGGTACAGGGAATTTAAAATCGTCAAGGGAACAGTCCATAGCCCACTGGAATATCGCTGGGGCATTTCACAGTCCCTGTGGCATTCTAGTAGGTTGGTAGAGGCCTTGGGTGGTAATCATAACGCATTTTTGTGTTCCTCTTTGGGCAGCTTAATCTGCCAATAGCCAGAAATTAACTCCATGGCCAAGAAAATATTGTGCGCCACCCAAACAGTCTAACGCATCATCAATTTGCAATAAAGAATAAGAATCCCTTTTAGTAATGCTATTAAGTTTGTGGTAGTCTATTAACACGTGATTGAAACCATCTTTCTTATTAATAATCAACAATAGAGAGGCCCAAGAACCCTTGGAGGAAATTAACATCCAGTGCTACATTAGCTGATAAATTTGGCATTTTCAACTTCAATTGCCACCTTTGTAAATTTTATGAGATGTATGCAAATTGGCAGATGATTTTTTAGTGTCAATATGGTGTAGCACATCTTGTGAACTAAAATTTCAGTCATCCATCATGAAAATAACCTTATATTTTTCAAAGAGGGTAAGCGCTTGGTCCTTCTCATCCTCAGTTAGCCCAGATAGGATTTTCTGAGGTACTAGGAAGCAAACGGATGGTTCAATATTGCAACTGAGGCCTAGTTATCAAATTGTACAAATCAGAAATAGTCTGAACTTTGTAAACTGGTAACATGTGAACAAAAGTGATAGTCTGGTGTCACGTTATCTATATAGAGTACACATACAAATTAGCTAAGATCACCTAAATTTTGCCATGGTCATAGAGAATAATCTCAGGCGTGGCAACATGTTCCATATTGAGTGACTGAACAGCGTGAGTATTTTACCATATAATCTCTGGGGATTCCCAATTTAATTTATGTCTTCTTTAGTATCTGATGGCTCACTGGAATGGTTAAATAATATTAGCACATAGCAGAATCCTAATAAATGTTGAAATCTGGTTGGATAATCACTGCTTATGGGCCCAAATCTGCAGGTATGCCATAGGCAATATACCATCCTTATACATTAGGTTAACAAACCCTTGAGTTTAAGACAGTGGGGCTTTGTTTTTATGGTTATAAAATAAGGGAATTTTTTGTCTTAAAATTTCCAAAGTATTCTCCTCAAAATCAGCCTTGAATTTAAGAGCTCTCATAAAGGAGGTCTCAATAAGAAATTCATAATTTTTATTTTGGAGAATGGTACCAGGTTGGAGCTTGCTTTTGGTGCAAGCCACGCTTGCATTGACACAGCAAAAACCTCTCCTTTTGACCCCAATTATCCTGAAACCCGCCGGCGCATCAAGACATTCACTTGTGTTCCTGCTTTCATCACTTTTGCTGAGCATCAACTTGCTCAAGCCATTGATGTGATAGACACTGACGGCCTCATTACTGAAGAAAACCCAGAATTATACCTCCTCATGCCACATGTCGCTGATGCTCCCACCCTGACGCTGTCCACCATGGTCCACCAGCTAAAGCGGGCACTGGACAAAAAGTTTCCCTAAAGCTTCCTCCCCTTATAATATAGCTTCCTAGGCTGCTAGTTGAGGTGCCATATTTGGAAGTTTTTATTCTAATAATCCCTTTATTTGGCACATTTGCAAATAAAGATGCGTAGAGGCTCCCCCTTTTGGGTTGGGCACCACTAGTGCTAAAAAAAGAGAATGATACCAGGTTTGGAGATTACCAAGGAGCCAAATTGCAGCGGCAACGCACTGTATTCTCCTTTAAAAGTTGTAGTCTGAGGGCCTGCAGTACCATAGACTTTTTGACAATCTATGTCAGGAGCTAAGGCCAGCCTCTTCACCAGTTTAATGGACAAAATATCAAACAGTGCCACACTGTCCACAATGGCATAGACTTTAACCTTATCTACTGTATTATCAATATAGGTGCATTCAGAAAGTTAAGCATCCACATATTTATTGCTAGTACATCTAAATTGTCTGCTTGACTAAAAAATGAAGGAATCTCTAGACTGATCTAAGGACTGGATTTTATCAAGATAATAGGCTGTGCCACCTGGACCCCGTTCAATTGGGGAAAATCTCCAGAGGTAATGGGAAGCTCTTGTAGCACTAACTCTGAACATAAGGCTTCACTACTAGTTTCATTATTGACTTAGCGTCACATTTTTCCAGAGAGTGGGTGATCACCACTACCTTTTGAGAGCTATTATTCTCTGATCCACCAGAGGCAAAGCGGCGTCATCCTCCTTCCACTGGGAAGAAGGTGGAGTCAGGGATGTTTTCATAATTTGGATTTTTTTAGAAGGGCGAATTTAGAAAATTCTTATTTTAATCCATCCTGACTTTTCTTAAGTTTTCCACAATCACTGGGTTCACCAAATGAACCCTAGACTTAGAACTGGCCTTATGTCAATGATTGGCATAATGCCACAATTCTTGCTAAGATAAAAAATGACCTGATTAATATCAGGTTTCTCAAAATTGAGAGCCATACGCCTGAGTTAATTCCTTAGTGGGTAGATACCCCAGTCATATTGATTACATAGATCCAGTAGACTTGGATTAATTGCTTTAAAAGTGACAGCTCAATGATGAAGATAATTTATCATATGGTTACTGCATTCTCCTCATTTAAAATGGCATCAAAACCTGATACAAATCAATATAGGGCTCACAAACATGGTGAAGAGCAATCTGGGCCAAAATCATTTATTACATTAGCCCCAAATAACATCTGCGCCTCAGAATAAAAGCGTTCAGCAAATATTTGAATTGTTTCATCTCTTTTAAAGAGGTTAAAGGAATTCCATCTTGCAGATGGTCATTCTTTCAGCTCAACTGAACTCCTTGATAAGAAAGTCCTTGACATTAAGGTAGAATACGCTGGACTTTAAAAAGTTTTAACATAACTAACTCTTGACTTGCAGAATCTAAGGTGTTCGTTACTACTGCTAACTTAGCATTTTCAAATGCTCCAGCCATAATAACCTTGAACAAATCCAAAAAATTATGCACATTTTTCGATTTATTAGACTTTGATAACTTAACAGGATTAATAGTTAATTGGTTATCATGGCAGCATGGCTGAGTGCCCTGCAATGTCTCTATCTGACTCTTGAGTTACTAATGCATGAGGGATAAGTAACACCACGTGGGGTCACCATATGGTCAGGATGTGTGGAAGCTCCAACAGACAGAACGGATGAGGAAACAACATGCCAGCTACCCAAAACCAAAACCTCTTCACCCTAACCATCATGTTCATCAGATGAAACCCTGAACATCTTGATCTGGATGCTACTAAAATATTTTAACAAATTTCTTACTTAAACTGGTTATTTAATTCAAAAAGTGAAAGCCTTCTGCCTGCACGTATTCTCCTTATTAACAATTGTTTGTATAGTGGTCCAAAAAGTCTGAATTAAGATGATATGCTTCCCATGTAAGGAGTCAAGCTCTTGGGCTAATTTGGTTATGGAACAAACAGCCTTGCCTATACTTTATCCTAGGTCCTTAATTTTTCAATCAATACTGAATATGATATCAGAAATTAGGCCAATGTGGGACTTCATTTCCGCTAATACTTGATCAATCTCATTTAACTTTTTGACATGCCTCAGTTCTGGGACCATAATGTCTAGAAAACAGGCTTCCTCTACCAGGGAGTATTCTCAATTAAATAACTAGACACCAACTTTGTGATAAGATACACAGAAAAAAGAGTATGCCTCTGTAGTGAGCACCAGATGTAAAAGCTAACATTAGAGCGTCATATTTTAACTGAACAGCTAAATAAACCAACAACAGATAGTACTGTTTGAGGACATTAAATTTGATCAAAACTTCACACATAAAAATGCGATTTTCAGCAATAGGGTTTTTAACTTAAGTAAATAATAGAGCACTCTGCAGTATGATATACTGCCAGAGGCACATGTGCTTGCTCAAGTAATTGACCAGATAGGATGATCCAGCTTCTAATAAAAAAATCCCCTTTTCCTTGCCATTTCTCCTCTGATATGATTTCTTGACCTGAGATCTCATTTGTGCTTTCCATGGTTACTAAGCAGCCCTAAATAATAATAGTCTAAATTTATAATATCCAAATTGGATTGGAAAGTGAATAATAAAGGTTGAGACATTTACATATAAAGATGTATATATCAGATGCAGTCAAGTTATTGGTTATATGCCATATTAAATATAGAGCCCTACTACTTATAGTTTTTGCGACATGGGGCAACATGGAATAGTAAGCTAAAATAAACTAGAAGGCGATACATAATGATCAACGCCATAGCGTTAGTAGCCAATAAAGTTAAGAAACAAGAGATGTGCCAGCTGGATTCTAGTGATTTGATTATTAGTATATTACTACTTTAGGCTAACTAATATAAAAAGTGAGGCCATGTGGTGAAGTAATCGCTATACTGATCAAATCCGCTGTCTAATTATTGTTAAAGTAGAACATTTAATATATATATAAATATTATAACCAGATGGGTGGTTAGATCTACTACAACAAATTAGATAGCAGATTTCGTCAATATAGTAATTAGTCCACCACGCGGACCCAGATTTTATATGTAGTTACCTAATGTATTTACTTACTATTATTTGCTTCCTATGTCAGGCAATTGCCTTCTTAACTAAGGGAAAGATGTCTCAGCTGCAAATAGTCCAAATTTTACTAATAATGGGACGCCCCCCTCTCAGCGGAATGATCTAACCTAGAGTCATCATTTTACTCCTCGCCTTTGGCCAAATAGGCTGGATCAAGTTGCCCTTGCCACTTCTGACCCCCGCGGAATAGCCCACCTGAATTGGAGGTTTGCCAAAGGACTATCTCCAGTTTAGTGCTGTTTTATAAGAAAAAACCACCCCCTTTTTATAAGCTTGATGGGGGTTTCAAAGGATGAAGAAATTTTAAACACCAATAAAAAGCCAGAGCATGCAAAGATCAGTTGCAATAAAAATATTTCTAAGAGGGATGAATTGGTAAAATATAAATATCCTTACCACTTGGCTTTATCATACCCGCAGTGAACCAATCTTCTAGGGTTAAGACAGATTGAGGTGAAAAGATTTATCATGTGCTCAGATAGGCCAGGTTGCTCTCTCATCAAAGCCGTGATGCCTCCACCTATAATGAATCTCATTCCAGATCCCATTATTAGCCTACAAATACCTCAAATATTAGGAGAAAGCATTCTAATAACGGATCGTTTATCACAACCAAGTACCTTATTGGGAAATATATATTTATAAGACATTTTGTAGTTTTACATATTGTAAGTGCGGCCAATTATTTTGACATCCTCAAGTTTAATATGTTGTTGAAAACCTGCTGGATTAGCACCTGTGAGCAACTAGCTACCAAAATTCCACCAAAGTGGTGCTCACTACAGGGGCTAACTATACATTATAATCTTAACTGTACATAAAATTGAGTATACTCCTGTTGCTAGCATCACTGGATGGGTAAAAATGGAGATGGTGAAGAAGACAACCAATTGGACATCACCAACCATCAACTATGAAGAGGAACAGTTTAAACATACTATTAGACCAGAGTCTGATGGCCTACCTGCTGGAGACTGAAGTAGTGAGAGACCTGACCCAAGTGATACTTAACCCTGGAGACATTGCTTCTGATTAAAAGGGTTCTTCTGTGGAGGACCATCTAATTTACCTCTATGAGACAATTCCTCTCAGACACCTACTGTCAGCTTACCAACTTGAAAACCTACATCCGCAAGTTTTCCCATCCCACCATGTTCCACATGATTCACCTGTTAGGTGTACATCATGAGGAACTGAACCGTCACTTGGTAAACCACTATGCCTTGAGATTACATTGTGATAACCTGTACAATATGGCCTCTGAACATTTTGGAAAGGTGAAATATGGTTTGGAGGCCAACAACACAAAAATTGATTATGCAGTTACATGAGTGGCTTAAGATTATGGACACAGGCATAGTAAAGTACATACAAGAGACCATGAAGATCTTCTGTTATGAGATGGACGTGTCCGCTGCTAAAACTCGCTCTTTACTTGAGGATTTTGTCAAAGAACAAAAAATTATGAAGAGAAAACCCTCAGTAAACTCTCATCTCACGCATCTACCACCCAACCAGGTTATGAACAACGTGTAGCCGCTGTATAGCAACAACTGGCGCAAGCCTTATGCCGCATTGAGGATCTTAAACGGCATCCTTTTTTAAAACCCACTAGGTCTATCCAAGCTTTAAAGGCAAAAGTTGCATAGCTGGAAAAAGACTTACAGCATAAGACCTCTTGTGAAAATATCAAGTACTTAGCTTGATGGGTTAGTGAATGTGAAATGAATCTTGGGGGGCCAAGACATCCCTGGAAGGACCTGAATTGTTGAAGGATGTGTATCCACATTTGATTCAGGTTGAGCGTAGCTATGAATAGGTCAAGGTTGACTTACGTTCCAAAGGCTCTCACCCACCTGAAGATGAGAAGTTTAAGCAAATGAAGGAGGAGAGTAAAAATCGTGTTGGAGCGGTGGAAGTTGACTAATAAAGCCTATGTTCTCTTGTTTCTAAACTCTGTTTTAAAGTTAAGTAACTTGAGAGCTGGTCCAATGAAATTAAAGCTCACAAGCTGGAAATAAAAGCTAGACTGGCTCTATGTGAATCCGCCTCCCAAAAGCCATATGAAGCCATGAAAACCAGGCTTGATGCTATTCAAGAGCCTTTTGATAAGCTATATCGCTCTTTTGATCAGTTAGGCATTCACTCAGAGACAAAGGGACATTATGCTCATGCTGTCCATGGCCTCACCAGAAGTGACTTTGTCACATTTAAGCCACCTTTCAAGAACAAGTTCATCCCTGGCTAGGGTAGCAGTGCTTTACTCCTATACGTTTATGAATTGGCCATAAAAGGGGCGACTAACCATCAGAAGGTCAAGCATATCCTCACCTTTTTAAATCGCATGGTTCAAGAAATGATGGTGCCTCATATGGATACTCTCAGCACTTGAGCGCAGGTTAAGAAGGCGAGTTATTGAAGAGTTTGGCATAATATAAAGCTTAAGCATGAAAAAGCAGGCCTTCAAGCGCATCAGTATAAGAAAAGAAGAGTTGGTTTCTGCTTTTGCTGAACAGTTCTATATTAAAGCACAGATACTGTAAACATCCAAGATGTTGATCTTGACGACGCTGTTGCTTCCATCCTGACTGGGTTGGCATATCACCCTCCTCTGTTGATGCTCATCACCTTAGTGAAATGCTACTTCTGGAATGTTCATATTATAAATGTGGCTCTACTAGATGTTGCTGAATTTCATGGGCTCAGGGCTTCCAAGGAGTTTTGTCCAGACCTTGAAGACTAGCTATTAAGGACCAAAAATACAAGCCCCAAGTCCTAGCTATTGAAGATCAAAAGGCCAACCCTCAGGTTCTGGCCACTGAAGATCAAAAGCCAAAAGCCGCGAGACCTGAGCGTCCCAAGTGTGCCTATTGTAGTAAGGTGGGACATTATGATACTGTGTGTTTGAAGAATAGAGCCAACATCGAGGAGCAGGGAAAAGATATGGCAGCATAGGGACAGCCCTCCCTATTGCTGACATATCTAACGTCACTGACTTCCCCACTTCCATTGTTGCGTTACCTTATATTTACAATTCCCCATTGACAAAACTGAAGGGGTTATGACTATGTTGGATATTATGTTTTATGAGCACCAGCTGAAGTTGAGGTCCCTGATCAGCTGAACGCTGGAGGAGTAGATGTGGCCGCCATACCTGAGGAAACCTATTTTAGCCAAGTTAAAAGTTTCTTGAAGTTTTGGACACTTCTAGTGATGTGGGTCAGTTTCTTGCATGTTTGATCTGATCTATTCAGCACTGATATACTTTGGGATCCATCCAGGGAGATATCCTGAGACATCTTGCAAACTTACTTCCACTTTATGGCTTAAGGAGTTCATAGCTCTCTCTTCTGATTTTGGTGGAATCATAACCAAGGTAGAGGTCATTAATCAAAAGATCAAGGTTATGGCTATTTTGGATACTGGATCCCTGTAAATGTAATCTGCTCAATACTAATCAAGAAAATTAAGCTGGCGCCTGACTTGGAATAATTTCAAGAGTTTGAAACTACAGGTCCTAGCAACACTCGTGCTATTGGGGTTTAATTCTCTCTACACATTAAAATTAGATAGCACATCCTGTTGGCCCACGCAGTGGCTTTGGACAACATCTATAATATTCTTATTGGCACCCAGATCACGATTTAGTATGACAGCATCATCAACATAAAACAGGGGTTCCTTTCCTTGCTCAATTATAAGATTCCTTTAGTTTTATCAAGTAAGTATCCGTGAAAAAACGAATATCCTTTCCTGGTTGAGTACCCTTCTTCTGCTTTATGTTTAACATAATACCACGTCTGGACGGAATAAAAAAAACTGTCTTATTCAGTGAATTCATTGTAGGAAATTCCTTTCTATGCCTCAGAAGAAATAATGATTAAGCCTAACGAACAATGAGTAGTTGACACCAAGATTATATACAAATACCTCATAATTTTATTGCATATACTAAGTATCAATGGAGTTAGCCCTCTGGAGACTAGTGTATTGCCTGGTATACTAGACCCAGTATTAAAATTTCGTGAGAAATTATGATAAGCAGGTGCTATGAAGGCTACAAATTATTAGTTCCATGGCACTAGCAAAGATCGACACCATTACAATGAAGTTACTAGTTCAGTTGCTATAGTTAATTCCAATTGGAAATACAGAAACCTGTATGAAAAAGAGAACAAAATTAGGCTACATGAGACAAAAATCATGGTACTTTATTTGTTAGAAATTAGAAATATTTATAGGGGTAGATTTTGTAGTTATTCATGAGGATTTTGGGTTGCACCTGAGGTAAGATCTTTCCTATTAGATGACCAATATTGCTGATTATTATTACCATACTTGTGATAGACAGATCTGATAAGATTCTTATTATGATGAGAAAGACCTTCTTATATAATTTTATGTCTCATCAGATAGCTTAGCATCATCCTTCATAGAAGGTTGATAACTCCAAAGGATTGATTGTCAGTCTATCCTAAAATCAGATATCTCTGACATAGATTTAGTAATCTCATTAGACTGAGATATTATATAATTATTCTTAAATAATTTTGTTCATCATAGTTGAATCCCCAACAATGCCTCCCTCAAGATCTTTCCTAGGAGGCACAGCTTGCAAAGAAATTTACTATGCACTCTATTGATAATAGGACCAGTATCAACAGCTGCAATGGAGTAAAAATACCCTGACAATAAGTAATATGGTAAGGACCAGCCCATAAGGTGTCAAGTTTGTGAATCCTTCCTCCCATCCTATGGTGATAGAATAGTACAAGATCCCCGACTTGATATTCTAGTAGCATAGGTCTACTAGCGTTGGTTCTTGTTCCCTCTTTTAAGGTGGTAGCAGCAAGGGAACTCGAAGCTAAAGCTTGTACTTAGATGATTTCATCAGCTAATCTCCTAATAGCTAAATCAGTAGTTTGCGGGGTAGCCTCATCAAGTATAGGTTGTACATTGGAGGGGAGAATAGGATCTTGACCATATAAAGCTTTAAAAGGAGACATTCCAATTATATGATGGTAGCTAACTCTATAGGCTAACATTACAATAGGCAAATAGAGATTCCATCTACTAGGGTCATTGGAAGCCATCTTTTGCAGAATGGATACAAGGGTACCATTTGCTTGTTTGACTGTGCCATTAGTAGAAGGATTATATGGGGACATAAATGACTGATAGGTACCCATTAATTCAGTAAGCTCAGATACCACCTGAGAAATAAAGTTTGTCCCATTATCCGATAACAGGACTTTTGGGCTGCCATTCCTGGTGAAAACTTGCTTAAAAAGAAAGGATGCCGTAGCCTTAGTGGTGACCGTGGAGACTGAGATAACTTCAATCCATTTAGTAAAATGGTCGATAGCTAACAGAATATATTGATGTCCATAAGTGGCAGTAGAGAGAGGACCCACCACATTGATACTCATAGTAGAGAAAGGTTCAGAAGGTCCCACAATTTTGTGTTGGAACATCAGATTTCCACCACGTTGTTGTTGGCAAGTGAGACAAGACTCCAACACATTGGGTACAGATTCCAGCATGTTATATCAGTAACAAAGATTTTTAACCACTGTAGGGTCTTAGCGACAGCTCCATGCCCTACAGTTTGATGAGCCTCCATAATAGTATCAGTACTCGCAGAGGGCCTAATAAAGGGCAGCCACTTAGATCCCAACTTCTTGTATAATGAAACTTCTTTAACCTGAGTATATTAGGTTAAGATTGTAGCTTCAATATAACATCTTTAGATTCCTGGTATCAGAGATCAGGTCTACCAATAAAGTCATAGATGCGATCCTCCTCAGCAGAGAATAACGTTATTATAGGCAATTGAGAAAGTCCATCAGCGTTTTGATGAATAGCTCCAGTGCGATGTTGAATAATAAAGTCGTAATTCTGGAGCTTTAACGCCCATCTAGCCAAGCGCCCATCAGGATCCTTCATTTGTTGCAATCACTTCAAGGAAGCGTGATCCGTGACAATAGTGAAATAATTGCCATCGAGGTAAGGGCGAAAATGCTTTATGGCAAACAAAACTGCAAGGCATTCTCTCTAAGTAACGCTATAATTTCGTTCAGCCTTAGAAAGGGTTTTACTATAGTACATGATGGGGTGATCAACCAGGTTGATATCATGTTGAGCCAGAATGGCTCCAATAGCAATATCACTGGCATCAGTAAATAGTATAAAAGGGTTGGAAAAATCAGGATGAGCTAAGATTTGTGTACTCACTAAGGCTTGGCGCAACAGATCAAAAGCTTGCTACTGTGATTCTTCCCATACAAAAGGGACTTCCTTGTGCAAAAGATAAATTAAAGGTTTTGCAATCTCCGCAAAATGGGGGATAAATTGTCAGTAATAGCTAATCATCCCTAAAAACACTAGAATATTGCGCAAACTTTTAGGAACAGGCATGTCTGAAATAGCTTGTATCTTATTAGATAAGGGTAAAATCCCCTCGCGATTAACTTTATGACCTAAGAATTCCATCTCAGTCTTAAAAAAGCACACTTGGATGGTTTTAGCTTAAGTGAAGCATGATGCATCCGACCAAATACTTCCTTTAAATGAGCCAAATGCTCTCAAAAGTGTGAGAAAACACATTAACATCGTCTAAGTAAACCAAAACACAAGAAAGTTTCAAATTCCCAAACAAGCCATCCATGGATCATTAAAAAGTAGCAGGGGCATTACAAAGCCCCTGCGGCATATGAATGGGCTCAAATAACCCCACACTAGATTAAAGCACATTTTTGACGATCTTACAGAGACAGGTCAATTTGCCAATAACCACTTGCAAGGTCCATAGCCAAGAAGTATTGTGACCCAGATAATAATCTCAATGAATCATCAATGTGAGGTAGAGGATAAGAATCCTTTTGGGTAACAGCATTAAGCCGACAATAGTCCATAACCACTCTATGGCCCCCATCTGTTTTCAATGAATAGTAAAGGAGAAGCACATGGACTTTTAGAAGGAGCATACAGCCTTGCATCAAGGAGTTTTTTAATTTCACTGAGACCTGAACCTCCTCAACCTTAGATTTGTGATATGGTCAAGCTCAAATAGGGGGAGTATCCCCAGTTTTCACCTGATGCTGCACATCTTTCATTATTTAAAATATCCAGGAACTTGGGTAAATAAATCCGCATATTCTTCAATCAGAGCCTCATTTTCATGCTGTTGTTCTGGAGTAAGCAAATCCCTAAATTTAACATCAATTCTAGCAACGATAGGGAGATCTTCCAGCCTAAATTCAAGTAAATCTCCACATCCCAAGGTGGATAAGATTTCACTCACAGGAGTAGGCTGCACATAGGCGATGGGGTTATTATGATTCAATTGCATAGGTCAATAAGTGAGATTAGCTATTCAAACTAAAACAGTCCTATCATAGGCAGGATCAAGGATACCAGGGCAGGGTAAAGCCTCCAAATGAGAGGGATTTTGGTTACCAAAATCTCTAACACATGATCAGTGGCTACAAATACTTGTACTCCCATATCAATGATGACTTGAGCTTTTGGGGGAATGGTAATCGGAGAAATATAATATAAAGAAATTCCCTCAGAGGCACAAGCTGATTAAGGTGGAAGTATAGTCCTTGGTCCCAAGATTTGGTTTTCTAGACGAGAGATAGAAGTGGGGTATTCCAATAAGCAAACACGTCGCTTAAGTTTGCCTTTGCTATTGGGAACATTTTGTAATATTAAAAGTACTCATTATCCAACTAAAGAAAGGTAATTGTCCTTAAGGCTGATTATCGCATCAAAATCAATGAGAAATTTGGTTCCTAAGAGCAGGTCATAGCAGTCGTTGTCCAACACTACTGAAGGGGCTGACACAACCAACTTTCCAAAGCGCATTGGAAGAGAGAAATAAGCTCCTATAGTTTTAGTGTAGGAAGGACCAGCAGTTCCATAGTCTTGAGAATGGTTTAAGTCCGGCGCCAATTTTTTTTTATAAGCCTGGACATATTAAGTTGTTGGGTGATCCCATATCAATGATAGCCAAAATTTTCACCCCATGCATGATGACTTCCACCCAGGTCACATCAGTGCCAAAGTTTGGGATTGAAAACACCGAGGGATTAATCAATTTGACTGAATTAGAAGAAGAATAAAAAGAATCGTAAGCAGAAGTATCTTTGTTGGCTAATTCATCAGGGACATCAAGCTCACCAGGAGCAGATAACACATAACATTCTGTAGAAGAGTTAAAAGGTTTTAACTGAGGCACTTGAGGTAGGTCAGCACAGGGAGCCTCATGCCCTATGCTGACTCCTCTTTTTTAATACCTCCTCTTGCTTTATTCAACATTAGGATACCACATGACCCACAAGACCACAATAAGTACACGGTTCCTTCTTCAGTTTAGGTTTGGGTTTAGCTGGCATCGCATGGATATAAGAACGAGGGTTATTAGCTGAGGTTGAGTGTACCACACCATTAAGAATCACCATGAGCGCTTCCTTGATGTTTATAATGGATCTGGAATTTCGTTTAAGTGATTTTAAATGTAGTAGCAACTGAATGCGAGAAGCAAATGCAATCATTACAGCCAATATGGCATCATCTACCATAATCTGGTCACAATTAGCAAGAGTCTGGGCCTCATGATAGAATCTTTTAGTGAAATCTTGGATGGAGTCTCCTCGTTTGATTTGAATACTCATAAAACTTGCTTTTGGTTAAAAAAGATTTGATCACTCAAATTCCTTAATAAGGGCGGTCTTCACTTGAGCCCATGCATTGCAAACCTTCAGGTGAGTAACCATGAGTTTTAAACAAACCAGCTTAGGCAAGAGGTAATATGCTAGACTTTCTATTAATCTGTTTCCCCATCCATTGCACGCTCATAGACAAAGAGAGACAAATGGATGCTACCTTCACCTGGCTCAAACTTATCCTTAAAGGTAGGTTTAAAGGTAGTCGGTTCATTACTTAAAACAAGTACACCCAATACCAAGACTGGATCAGCTTCAGAGGGTTCAGATTCTGGGATATGATCTTGAGTAGGAATGCAATCAACTTGTTGCCTTAAATGATTGAGGTCCTCCTGTAAATTATGAACCCATTGAACAAGATGATCATTCACAGGCTGTTGATTCAAGATAGAAATCGCAGTGATCATCTCTTTCTGTTTGGTTTAAAGTACTACGCATCTAGCAGATAACCATTCAATGGAAGCGTTTAACCTTGCAAACTGGGTTTCTTGGATAGTTTGGTTAGTATTGCATAGACAATGAGCATTATCAACGCCATCCAATAAGTTGGTTAAAAAGTAGTCTGGGTCAGTTGGAAGGCCTTCTAAAGATAAGAAACACCCTTGAGCTATGCTCGGATTTTGGGTTCTTAACGCCTGTACGCTTGATACTAGTAGAATCAAAAGTTCAAAGTTGTGCATTGGAATCGAGGAGCCAGGGGGACCAGGAGGTCCCAGGAGTCCTTGTGACCCATCTCAACCTGCTGGCCCTGGTGGGCCTTGTTGACCCACTGGACTGGGAGGACCACATTCACCAGGAGGTCCTGGGGTTACTGAAGGGGAACTAGGTGGTCCCCGTGGTCCAGGAGGACCAACAGGGCTGGGTCCACTTCTCTGATAGTATTCACCATTTGGACAAGATGTTGGACTTGCC
Source organism: Massospora cicadina (assembly GCA_022478985.1). Classification (NCBI taxonomy): domain Eukaryota; kingdom Fungi; phylum Entomophthoromycota; class Entomophthoromycetes; order Entomophthorales; family Entomophthoraceae; genus Massospora; species Massospora cicadina. The sequence goes on from JAKSZP010013408.1 coordinate 69,793, forward strand.
CGTCAAGCTCACCAAAATGCTCCTCATGTTTGACCCACAATTGTCCCAGTTGTCTCATAATCTCATCCTCAAGGGTGGTGATACGGTGGTGAATAGGGTTAGTGACATCACTAACTTTCTGAGATACTTCTTAGCTGATGTATCCCACAACTCCTTATCAATTCTCATTAACTGGTTATGTATATTGTTGATCTCTCTTCTATTATCAGGAATGGCTTCCCAATAAAACCCATTCAAAGTTAGAAACTGTATCATAAAACGAGGATAACTGAAAGTGAAATTGTTGCGCCAGGGTCAACTGGCGCTGGATTCGAGATGATGCAACCCCAAAATCTGGAGCACATGGTATATAGTGGGATGTACATAATGCCGGAGGTACTGTTCAGTTCTAGCCACACCAACTTTGGTAGGCTGTAATACCACTCAATTGTATAAACTCATCATATTGTCAGCAACTTTAGATTCTTGGTCTCAATTAGGACAGGAACCAGGCTGGATAGCCCCCTTATCAAGCCTTTGACCATTTCTTCTAAATTTGCGGCTTGAATCTAATAATTATTTTGGTCAGGGCCCTCAATGGCCAAGTCCATAGAAGCTTTAAATTGCAGATTATTTGTATTAGTGAAAGCATCTCTTGTCTGTTGGAGTGTACCCGTTGGGTGATACTCATTGATTCCTCAGAAGAAGGGCTTTTTTTGCTAGACATATTAATCATTGTGAAAGTATGTTTTCACCAGGTAGCCTCGAAAGCAGAACTGGCAGGGGGCACCAGTATTGAAATTTTGTGAGAAATTACAATAAGCAGGTGCTATGAAGGCTATGAAGTTATAAGTTCCGTGGCTCTAGCAAAGATTAACACAATTGCAACAAAGTTACTAGTTCCGTTGCTATAGTTGATTCCAATCAGAAATACAGAATCCTGTATGAAAAAGAGAACAAAATTAGGGTACATGAGACAAAAATTGTGGACTTTATTTTGTTATAAATAAGGGATATTTGTAAGGTAGATTTTGTAGTTATTCATGAGAATTTTTGGGTGCACCTGAGGCAAGATCTTTCCTATTAGATGACCAATATTGCTGATTATTATTACCATACTTGTGATAGACAGATCTGATAAGATTCTTGTTATGATGAGACCGACCTTCTTATATGATTTTCTGTCTCATCAGATAGCTTAGCATCATCCTTCATAAAAGGTTGATAACTCCTAAGGGTTGATCGTCAGTCTATCCTAGAATCAGATATCTCTTACGTATATTTTGCAATCTCATTAGACTGAGATATTGAATCTTGATATTAAGTAATTTTGGTGATCATAGTTGAATTCCCCACCCAACATACCAGCGACCTATCACATCCTGATGAGAAACCTTACCAACAAAGACTTTCCTGTAAGAAATCACCAGGAGGTTGGAAAAGGTCTGTTGATACCTATTGAAAATATTTAATGAATTCACTTTATTGGCTCTATGCTGGATATGGGATTACCCACTGATAAACTGTTATGAACTTTGACAAACTTTCATATCTCTGATGAACTAAACTTAAGTGAGCTCAAAAAATTCCACACCTTATTGGACGCTTATAGTGACACATTCACGAAGTCTGATACCAACTATGGGCACATGGAGGATTGGAAGCCACTCCATTGATATTGGTGATGCCCATCTTATCTGATCCAAACCTTACAGTAAATCCAAAGTTGAAGAGCAATAATTGAGGACTGAGCTCAAGCAGTTGCTATACGTTGGACTAATAGTACCTTCTCAAAGCCCCTGATCTTCAACTCTCTTGCTTATAAAAAAGGAGGTCATCGTTTAGTTATGGACTGCTGTAAACTAAACAACCCCCCAAAAAGATAGCTATTATATCGCCCTGCATCAACGACGCCCTGGCACAACTCTCTTGATCTAAATTCTCTTCCTCTATGGACTTTGCTTGTGGATACTTGCATTTGTACCTTTCCTCCCAAAGTCAAGAGAATGCACTCTTATTTGCATTTAAGCCCATATAAACTCAATCGACTATCTCAGGGGCTTTGTAACGCGCCCACAATCTTCCAGCGAGAAATGGATCACATCTTACAGTATCTTAAGTTAAGAAACCCTATTGTCTATCTCAATTATAGCACAGATTTTATAAGATATTTAATAAACTTCTTACTCACCTGAAGAAAAAAGTTTAAAATGTCTACGTGAGCCCAACATTAAGTTGAAACCTTCAAATTGCACCTTTCTTAAAAAATGGATTTCTTGGTAATGCTATCTCTCAGGATGGAATCCAACCTTTACAATACAAGGTGAAGCGATATCAAAAATGCCTGTCAGGAAAGCAGCAGATAAAGTTTAGACTGGCCTTCCAGTTAGGGGTAAAACACACAAAAGTTTAGATTGAATGCCAGGGGCACTGCTGCTCAAATGACGTTTAAATTTTCTTGGAGATAAGTAACCAAAGAGCGCTGATGGGCCACAAACGTAAAAAGTAGCCTGGCAAGAAACCAGGCTGTCGCTGCCCCAGGACCCATGGGTTTGGGCGTAGGAAGTGTGTATTGAATTGGGTAGATTTGGTTTTCCCATGAAGGAACTATGTAAGGTGACATTGTTGAGGAAGCAGATCCTCTCCTGGAGCGGGGATAATTTGACCATAAAATGCTGAGATCTTGGTGGCGGATTGCCTTGGTGATTGGGGATAGATCTAGGAAGTTTTTAATATAATGTGCCCAGTAGACTTTGGAAGGCAACAAGGTTAACAACATGACTGTTTTAGCACAGTCGTTGCACGCCCCATAAATCTACATTAGGGGTGTTGCAGGGTTCCGCAAAAAAGTAATTGTAACTAAAATATTTGGTTTTGGAGCATGGGATTTTTTTATTGAATTTTAAAATAAAAGAAACGACCGTCATCTTTTATCAGAGTGGGATGAATGTTTAAATGGTTGCTTAATTGGGTATAGCTTATGAACTCATGGAATTGGGTCACTCAAGTTTGACCTAACTTGATGGAACTTCAAGTGGAGGGTGAAATCTAATTTATTATGAAACTGACTCCAAAAGTGTTAGCATTGGTGTCAGGAGGGTATCTTTAACTCTCAAGTTCCCTGCATGCTGGTGCTCTGTGTATAGGCCTAACATAAGGGAACTATTTGTCAGTATTACAAGAAGAATAGCCCAGCAAAGTGTACTAGAGCTAAAGTGGCATAGGGAAAGGATAGTTAACACGGTGAACATTAATACAGTTTGTGAAATCAAAAAGCTTGGTTGTGTTCCAAAGGGGTGTTCATATCCAAGCTTTAAACAGGTCTATAGTACACTGGTGACTCAGTATGGAGGAATCTGAGCTGCCCAACGGTGTACCTAAGAAAATTTAAATATTTAAGCAAATAAATTGGCTAACATGTTATGAAACCTCCTTAAAGAGGCTACACACAGTTTGCCCAAGTCCACATAATTTTTTGAAAAAAAAACTGTAAATGAACGTGGTATTTTATTATAGGGAAGATGACCATTGAGAAAGGTTGGTCTTGAGAAAACATATTTAAGTCAACTTGGGGATATCACTAATTTGAGAAAATGGTACTAAGCCTTGATGCACCAATAAGCACACGCTCCCATCCAGCCAGGTAACATATTTCAAAATTGACCTTACTCTAGTGATTGAAGTTGAGCCTGACACAAGTAACAATTTCATGAATTGAACGAGTTTCAAACCCCCGTTCACTAATTAACCTAATTAAGCTGTCATAATTCAGAAGATAACTCATCAGTTTCAACGCAAAAGCTGAAACAAGGGGCTGGGCGTTATGCACCTCACTTGTACCAACCTGGGCATACCTGACCTGCACTAAGCGTTGGTCCAAAGTGTACTTTAGGTCAGGAAAGTCCTGCAATTTGACCCTTTGGACTTCCTGCCGTCCAGCCCTGTCCTTGCAGTTGGTGTCCACAATTAGGTCATGTATACATGACATTACCCTCTCATCTTTTTTGGGCTCCACCCGCTCTAGGGACATTTGCCAAGGAAAAGTTTCTATGGGCAGGGGCCAACTTCATGGCATCAATGGCTTTCTTGGACTTTAATCCTGTGGCCTCAGAGAAATGCTCGTGGAATGCTACAATTAGATCATGGGCATGAGCACAGTCATTTTCTGGGACCCAACTGTTCTCCGCTGCATCAAATCCCTTCCAGGATGCAAGATACTTGAGTATTCTTCTTACCTGAAGAGATGCTACAATCCCCTCTACTTTACACTCCGGCGCCCCATCCACAAGATAAGCCTTGGGATTATCTGGTGTGGGACCCTCAAACATTGTGATTTTGCTTTCATGAAACACTGAAAGGATTATAAAACGAGGTGGGAGTTACAACTGGTATGAGGCGTTGCACACCTTTCTGACGATGAAATAAGGCTCAATCCTCTTTGGTCCTAATTTTACAGGGTTGCTTGATTTGGATGTTTTTAGCACCCAGCATCACGAGATATCCATCCTTGTATTCTGGTACAACTTGTCTCTTACCGTCATCATTCTCCTAGTAAGCCTGCATGGCTGCATCTAAATTCGTGCTCAAACCCTGGTGTACTTTCTTAATCATTTTTGCAAAGTTCACCACCGCTTCCACCTTAAATCCACAACAGGGATCCATGTTAAAGGCGGAATTGAAATCATAGTTGCAAAGCAGGGGTATCAAACGATTGATGTATGTTGGGCGTTAATATAGCTAAATTGGGCCATGGGTAGATGGGAAACCCAATCTGAATGATCCATGGCGGTGTAACACTGCAAGAACTGTTTAAAAAGCACTGGTTCACTCATTCAGTATGCCCATCTGATTGAGGGGTTTTAGGAAGTTGAATGGCAGGGGCGAATCTGAAGGGTCTTGCATAATTCTTCCCAAAAGATAGAGATAAACTGGGGTCCACAATCGCTAATTATTTTTTGAGGGACTGGGTGAAGAGTGAACACATGAGTGACAAAAAGCCTAGCCATCTCAGCCGTGGTGACTGTAGTTCTGCAGGGAATAAAGTGGGTGAACTTTGTAAAACGGTCCACTACCACCAAGATGGCATTGTAGCCATCAGATGCAGGCAATTCCACAATAAAATCAACTGGTAAGGTAGTCCAAGGCCCTTCAGCCTTTTGAACTGGTACCAACAGTCCCTCAAGAGGCTGGCGATTCAGTTTCATTTGGTTGCAGACCAGGCACTCTTTACAATACCTTCCCACCTGTGCGGCTAACCCCTTCCAATTGTAAGTGTGGCAAATTAGCTCAAGAGTCTTTGCCTTCCCAGGATGACCAAAAGTGATTCCTTCATGATGATCCCAGATGGTTTTCAGGCGAAGTTGTCCAGCGGGAACCCATAAGCGCCCCTGAAACCACACCATCTAATCTTTTACGTGATAACCCCTTGTTATATCCTCCTAATTCAACGCGCTCTTTGCAATGACCATAGCATATTTGGCTGACAAAAGCTGGGAAAGGCCCACCTTTCTGAACAAACCATATTACTCCGCATTTTCCAAGGAGCGATCACTGGCCCGTTGGCCAAGGGAAGCTGAGACAAAGTATTAACCTGGTGGAATCATCAAGTTGGTATTATGCACCTCTACCTCATTAGGATTTGGGAGCTAGTGCAGGGTTGCGGCTGAAAGCATCCGTCAAATCATTTTCCTTGCCTTTTGTAAACTCATAAGAGAATGCAAATTGGAATAGGGTCTCTTGCCAGAGGGTTTGCCATGGGTTTAAGACATGAGGTGCTTGTAGTACAGTAAGGCAAGATGATCTTTATGTATGCAGAAGGGTTGGGATGAGTCATGCAAGTGATGACGCCAATAAGTCAGCGCCTCAACCACTGCTAATAACTCTTTAACATATATGGCGTAGTTTAACTCTGGTAAAGACATCTTTTTGAAAAATATCCCAATGGATGCTCTAGTCCATCTTTACCTACCTGTAAAAGGGCCGCCGCTATGGCAAAGTTGGAGGCATCAGAAGCAGCAATAAACTCTTTATTGGGGTTGACATGGCAAAAAATAGATTTGGACAGCAAAGTACATTTTACCACTTGGATGGCACCCTGCAAAGTTGGGGGCCACTGGAGCATTTTTGCCCCACTCGCCTTATACAAAGGCGCTACAACTTCAGAAAGATTCGGTGTGAATTTCTTAAGGAATGTAAATGTCCCCAAGAAACTCCTCAATTCCTTAACCAAAGTTGGAGTAGGCCACTCAAAAATCGCCTTCTCCTTGTCTGGACTTATCATGTGCCCTTGGTCAAACATGACGTTGCCCAGAAAGGTGACCTGGGACTTGAAAAGATCACATTTGCTTAATTTTAACGTAAGGTCAGCTGTCCTCAAACGCTCCAACACCTGCCAAAGTTGTACTATATGGGACTCATTGTCAGGAGAAAATACCAGAATATCATCCATGTAAGCTACCAAACATACCTCAGCAGGTCCCCCAAAGCCGCATCAATATGGCGTTAAAAGATAGTAGGGGCATTTCTAAGCCTAAAGGGCATAACCCGAAATTGGAAAATCCCTTTTCTGGTGCATAATGTGGTAAGCCACTCCTGGCCCTTCTTGATACAGACCTGTTTGAACGCGTTACAATGATCCAACTTGGAGAAGACTCTAGCCTTCTCCACATAGCGTGCAATCTGTGAGTATAGTGAAATGGAATGAAAGTTTGGTACTATGACGTTGTTGAGATTCACATAAACAACGCATGGTTGTAAGGTAGCATTGTCCTTCTCTACAAAGATAAGTGGGGAACATACAGTGACGGTTCGCTGAAAAATTGCGCCTTTGACTAATTTCTCCTTAACCCACGCATCTAAAGCTGCTTCCTCCCATACCTTCAACGAAAAAATTGGGGAAGATATATGCACCAGATCAACGGTGAGCTTGAACTTGAAATCAAACTCTGAATAAGCTGATAGTACATTGGCTGAAGCTGCATCAAAAAAAGATTATAACTCCTTCAAACATGAAGGTAAGGGAACCTCCAAAGAGGGCTTCAGCAACGGAGCAAGAATGAGTGTGTGGATATTGGGCCAATGGAGTAAATCACCTTGAAAGTTTGCTTCAGCCAAAGGGACAACTACCTCGTAACTATTCTTCAAAGTAAAGAACATGGTAATTTCTTTCAAGTTGGTTCTGACGTCAAACTTCCGCCACTATTTAATCCCAAAATAATTTGGTACAAGAGGTTATTAATAACTTGAAAGCGGTCATATAAATGGTATTTACCAACTTGATAACCCACTAACCCCAGAACTTTCAGCGTGGGAATACCTTGGGACGCCCCCCTTTAACCATACCACCTGGCAAGTAACTCAGCTCAAGGTAGTCGGCTAAGTATTGATCAATAAAATTCTCAGAGGCTTCAGTATCCACCAAAACAGTTGTGCTGATTTTCCCTAAAGGGGATGAAAGGATAGCAGCAAATAAAAATTTACCCAAATGATCTTTATTTATAACAGAAAACGCTAATACTTCACACAAAAATCTTTTTCATGGTCTAGCATTCCCTCAGGGTACGTTTCTGCATCATAGAATGGAGAGGGATATTTGGCCACACTTACTATTGAGGTCACTTATCCCACCATATCTTCAGAAACTTCATAAACGTTTTTATATTGTAAATGTAACTCCTTCTCCACCTCCTGAGTTCTGCAGATCATTGTTGTGATCAAGCGTGGGTTTTCTGGGGTGATTTGATACACTGAAATGGGTTCCATATCTGAGCCATAAAAGAAGATATATATCTCAGTTGTGTATATGAAAACGTCATTATAAATCGCATTTTAGGCCATGAACAACCCCATACCCATTTTGGAGACAGGTTGTACGACGTTATCCAAGGACATCACCAACAGGCCATTCATTGGTGATCCATCCTGCACCATCCAAACGCGGTGCCAAAGAAAAACCAGCTTCTTGGGTTTGTTTTTAATTTCAGTGGAAACTTGGGAATTTAAAACTCTCAGATAATGGAGCGACCTTATACACCATATATGAGAAAGAATGGTGGGTAATTTTTCAGTTGGAGGTAGCATGAATAACAATGAGATGCTTTAACCATTGACAAAATGCAAAAACAGAGTTGAACCCCATCGCGCCCATGACCAAAAGCTAGCGCACACTGTTTGCACTCTGTGAAAGTCCCACACAGAAAATGTTTGAGCATGTAAAGTAAAGGAGTGGTTATCTAATATCAGGAGAATATCTATAACTCTCCAGTTATCTGCATGGTGGTGCTTGGTGCACAGGCCAGATTTAAGGGAACTATTCGTCAGTACTACATGAAGGATAGCCCAGAAGGTTGTGCTTGAGCTAAAGTGGCATAGGGCAAGGATAGTTAACATGGTGAAAATTGAAAGAGTTTGTACAATCAGCAAAAATTGGCTGTGTCCCAAAGGGGAGTTCATATCCAAGCGTTAAACAGGGCTAGAGTACACGGGTGACTCAATATAGAGGAAACTGAGCTGCCTAATGGTGTACCTGAGGAAGTTAAAATATTCAAGCAAAGAAATTGGCTAACATGTTATGAAACCTCCTTAAAGAGGCTACACACAGTTTGCCCAAGTCCACATAAATTTTTAAAAAAAACTGTAAATGAACGGGTTATTTTATTATAGGGAATATGAGCATTGAGAAAGGTTGGCTTGTAAAAACTTTTTAAGCCAACTTGGGGATATCACCCTTTTGAGAAAGTGGTACTAAGCCTTGATGCACCAATAAGAACACGCTCCCATCCAGCCAGGTAACATATTTCAAAATTGACCTTACTCTAGTGATTGAAGTTGAGCCTGACACAAGTAACAATTTCATAAATTGAACGAGTTTCAAACCCCCATTCACTAATTAACCTAATTAAGCTGTCATAATTCAGAAGATAACTCATCATTTTCAATGCAAGAGCTGAAACAAGGGGCTGAGCGTTATGCACCTCACTTGTACCAACCTGGGCATACCTGACCTGCACTAAGCGTTGGTCCAAGGTGTACTCTAGGTCAGAAAGGTCCTGCAATTTGACCCTTTGTACCTCCTGCCGCCCAGCCTTATCCTTGCTGTTGGTGCCCACAATCAGGTCATGTAAGCATGACAAGTGGGCTGAGTCATTATCAGTTTGTCTAGAGATGCTTATGTTGTAGATTTGCCACAATTTTGATTCTTTGATCAATGGCATCTCGCCAACAGGCAATGGGAGCCTTCCAGGGCCACCACACATAGGGACTTTCCTAAGAGGTCAGGAACAAGTTCAGACGCTGATCCCACCCACACCCAATTGCTCCGGCGTCCAAAATTGGCCTTGCGGGATTTTCTAGACTGAGATTTTAGCACTACGGGGGAGGGATCGACAATGATGGCTATTTTTGCCAAAGACCTAATGCTGTTGGCAAGTTTTACAAAAGATTTGGTACTGATAGCTTTATTCACTGAAGGTACACAGTCATCAGGTTTTGATTCTAATGGTTTAATGCTTTTGATCGTTGATGCCAAAGGCTTGTAACTGTTAGCCACATTCGCCCACTTCGCCCTATGCTGGTGCCAGTTATCTGACAACTCAACACAAATTAATAATTATCATACCAATTCTCAGGCTGTTAGTACAGGGTTAGGTGGCGGAATTCTCAAAGGATAATTTTTGACCCACCACTCGTCCACAACGCGGGCAAGGTTGCCCTGGGAGATGAGGGGGCAGCTGGTCTTCATAAACCTTTTTTGGATGGTAAGGGGAACATCACCCAGTCCAAGCGGAGAGGACGCTCATCTGGAACTACAATTCCTCTAACTAAGAATCTACAGGATAATCAGGTGTTTCTGGGAACTATGGGGTATTAACATCAGTTCATCCATAGTTTTCAACTTATTGAGCCCTCATCCGCCTACTGACTAAGAGCACCGCTTTCCATTATGTGCTGAACAAAAGGCCACTTTTGAAGCTCTGAAGCAATTGCTACAAGAATATTTTATCCTGAGACACCCAGATTATGGTGGACCCTTCAACTTGTTTACTATTGCCTCAAATTATGCAGTTAGGGCTATTTTAGCCTAATTGGATGAAAATGATGGAGGCCATCCTTTATCATCTTCATCAAGATGCTTTTAAAAGATTAAAGCAACTATAGCATAACTAAAATGGAGTGTCTTGACATCTACTGGATGTAAAACGTCACTTCCCTTTTCTGTATGAAACTGCCTTCACTTTGGTTAATGTCCACGCTTCTCTGATATGGTTAAAAAACAAGAAGAATCATACTATACATATAACTCATTAGGGCTTTAAAGTCCAGCTTTATGACATGAAGATTGAACACTGTGGCGTAACCCTCCAGATTAGTTTCACTGGGTTGAATTAGTTGCCAGTACATCATTTTATTAAAAATGAAGCAGAGATGCTATGTAACCTCTTAATGACCCATGATGATTGGGAGGATGAGGATGAGCATGTCAAGAAAATGCTAACCCAACACTCCCACAATGCCAAGGTGGAGAGAGGGAAGTAGTATAAACAGGTGGGCAAAGTAGTTACCCTATCTCCGACCCTCAGAACGCATACCTGCTGTCTTGGAGGCTCACACAATTCTAGGCCATGGAGGAGTGAGGAAAACCCATGAGTGGATTAAAGATTGGTACTATTGGGAGGTTGTTAAAATCTTGGGCTTGGTTGGTTGCTCGCTTCTGGCCCTAGATTTCAACTGCACAGATTCATGGATTCTTGCGTTGATATTATTGAAATTGAGTAACTGGGAAATAATAGTATGAAGACAATTGTTAAAGTTGAATCTCCAAAAGCCACGTTGAGTGTATTGTCCAACGCTAGACAAGTGCTTCATCCTTTTGAAGACGTTTTGATACTTGTAAGGAACACTTTCCCTATTCTTTTTTTCACAGATCCAGGTGGAGATTTTGATAACAACTTAAGGAGATCTGATCCTTAGACTTTTCTCTTAAGAGTAATGTTTAAACAACTAATGTTAAAGACAACTAAGTCATCATGTTTTTATCTGCTTTTACTAGGGAATAATTTGAGGTTTTAATAGTTAGAATTGGCACACAACTTTTCAGCTATCCGCTGGGAATTATTTGTGCTCCTATACTGGTCTGACCCTCAACTGTTTGGTCGCCGAACACCTGAGGATATGCTGCCTAAGAAACTCAAGGCAACGGTACCTGACGAGATTTGGTGCCTAAAACTTGAGGGTCAAACCAGTATAGGAGCACAAATAATTCCCAGCGGATAGCTGAAAAGTTGTGTGCCAATTCTAACTATTAAAACCTCAAATTATTCCCTAGTAAAAGCAGATAAAAACATGATGACTTAGTTGTTTTTAACATTAGTTGTTTAAACATTACTCTTAAGAGAAGAGTGCAAGGAACAGATATCCTTGAGTTGTTATCAAAATCTCCACCAGGCTCTTCAAAAAGAGAATAAGGAAAGTGTTCCCTACCAGTATCAAAACGTTTTTGAAAGGAAGAAGCACCTGTCTAGCGTTGAACAATAAACTCAACGTGGCTTTTGTGGATTCAACTCTAATAATAGTCTTCATACTATTATTGCCCCATTTACTCAAATTCAATCAAATCAACGCAAGAATCCACAAATCTGTGCAGTTGAAATCTAGGGGCCAGAAGCGAGCAACTAACCAAGCTTAATATTTCAACATTGTTGCTCACTACAGGGGTAGTTGAGTTGTCAAAAGACACTTTAATGATGTCTTATAAGGAAGAGCTTCAGAAGCTCTGGGAGAAACTACAGGCTGTCAATCAAAATGTGCTCAGCTTGGCATCTCAAGCCAATCTTAGTACCTTAGAGGAGCATATGATCAAGGCAAACGAGATGCTCAAACAATTAGGAATGGTGAATAATGACCTGTGTGAAAAAGTTGCCTCTTTGAGTTGGAAAGAGGGCGAACTTGTCAAAGATATTTAATTTCAAAAAATTGAATGGGAAGTGGATCAAGAATGCATCCGGCTGTTTAATGGGGAGATGGAAAAAATGACCAAGCATATTGAGGAATTGGAAAAACACAAATGTGAACGTGAGTAATTTGAGGCGAATAGGGCTGATGAAAAGGCATGCAATACTCCAATTGGGAAGACTTCTCCGCCCCAAATTATGGCTAAACCATTCTCTGGTGTGTTGGAAATGACTCCAGAAGCCACTACTATAGCTCCTCGAGTGGCTGGACCAGGATCTTCTATAAGCAGAGCAATTGAGGAATTTCAAAATATGCTAAAATTGCCCACCTTTCACTGGGATACCGCCCCAGCGTATTTCCGCTTATTTGAGATGACCATGTTCAGCTATGCAGACTGAAAAAAACGTTGACTGTAATGAACTGTCTTAGCACTGACTGCCAGAATCTGATGCTACCTTACCTCAATGGGGCAACTGATCAAATGTGGAAGCAAAAGCAGCCATTATGTTAGAGTTTGGAAGCCCTACTCAGATGGCAAATCGCAAATAAGAGTTCATGTGTATACAATTCTGCAAAGATGAGGCCCTGGCTAGTTTCGCTGACTGGTATTAACAAGAAGCCCAGACCTTGGCAGGGGCAAAAGTGCTAAATGACTTTGATGCATGCATAGCCATGCAGGCGGCGCTTCAGCCCTACTGCAAATTACATCAGACTATGGCAGCAGCACTAGTAACTGAAATAACGACCTCACAGATGGTGGACCATCTGAAGATGTTGGGAGCAATTTTTGATGCGCTAAATCAAATTTATAACAAAATTCCAATTGAGGACAATCAAACTATAGTGGAATTAGAAGATGAAATTCCATCAAGCAATGAAAAAGTCATTATTCAGCAGAATCAATTTGTAATGGGAAAAACCCCAATGGATCCAAGTGGAAGAATAAATCAACTAGCCACTACTGGAAAGTGGAGCGATGGGACAATTTGCCACCCAAATTGGGAAAAGAAATCATGACGATTTGTGAATGTGATTCCTCAAGAAAGAGGACAAAACTTCTTAAATTTGAGAAAAGGCCTTGCAGTCTAGATGTGAAACTATCTAGCACAGCAAGAGAACCTGTTCCACCAGATATCTACATGGATTAAAGCTGTTGGCAGGACTAGCTTGGGTTGCAACTGGGTCTGCCATGAGAAGTCCCAAGGCATTAAATGAGAACAAAATAAATGGCAATTAATCAAGAGAATAGTGGATTAAGTCAGATGATCTTAAATTTGCAAATTAATCTGTGTGAATAGTGGATCATTAACAGATCTTTCAGCAGAATTAAATAAACGTTCAAATGGCAAATAATGCCAAAAAATAGGATCAAATCAAACTCCTATCTGCTGCCTCAAATTGATGATGCTCTTGATTATTTGGGGGAGGCAAAATACTAAACACTTTGGACCTGATTTCAGGCTATTGGTAAATCGATTTGCCAAAAAGAAGATCAGGAAAAATGTGTGATACCTATCACACAAGGACTATACCAGCCAACCAGAATGCCCCAAGGTTTATGCAATGAACCTGTGACTGAGAATAAGCCATTCAAATTTTTATGGATGGAAAGCTGCATTACCGCCAATATTATATTCAGCAGTAGAGCCATCTTCGTGGAGGAGTGCCATACAATATCTATCCCAACTGGCCAATATCCTGATTGAATTAGAATCTTGGACATTCAAAATGACAATGAAAAGAAGAATCAACGCAAAGAAAATGGATGACCAGAATCAATCTACATTGAAATTGTACCATGTGGGCCATAGGGTAGCCTATTGTGATACTCATAGGTTTGGGAGGTATAATAAGTTGGATGCCCTATGGATGAGACCGTTCAAAATTATCAAGTCAGCAAATGAAGCCTATATGATTCTTAATATTGAAGATGGTCCAATAGTCAATAGGTCCACACAAAATACTTAAAGTATTGGGCTTAAGAAAAGAATATAAACATGAAAAAGATAAAAAGATAAAAAAAGATGCATAATAGTATAATAAGTAAAAAATATTAAGAACAAATTTTATTTTGAGCAGTGATGAATTTAGCAATATTCCCATCTACCAAGTGTGGAGAAAGGATAGTTATGGGCACGAGTCCTGAGCGTTTGGCAGGATTAGGACGGGCTTAAACTAGATCCACCGGAATAGTCCCTATCAATGAGATGTCAGAAAGACGTCCTGGGGTTGGTACAGGCGGCAAGGTGCCAATAAAACCCATACTGGGGTTTGTACAGGTGGCAAAGTGCCAATGAAACCCGTCCTGGGGTTGGTGCAGGTGGCAAGGTGCCAATGCAACCCATTCTGGGGTTTGTACAGCTGGTGAAGTTCCAATGAGATCCAGCTTGGGGTTTGTACATGTGGACCAGTTGGTCTTTTAGCAAGGATGAGAAGATGGGACTGGTGCAGCATGATGTCATGGGAACCAAGCTTGAGAAGAGGCGGCAACAGGTAGCCATTAAGGATAAGAAGTCATCAAAACTGAGCAGAGTATATGAGCATTGAGTGTGGACAGAGCTGCACTATGTCGAGGACATAGAAATATAAAAAACCAAATATGAGCTCAAGCTAAGGCGTCTTCCATCCCTAAGGGTTCTATCCTCCATTGGATAATCTGGTCAAGAGGGGGATATGTTAGAATTTCAGATGACCACATAACCCAACCTTTTAACCAATTAACAAATTTGCAATTAAGTTATAATCATATAGGATCAGCAACAGCGGCTGACTAATAAATTATCATTGGGCATTATCCCTGATGATATTTCATTAGTTGGCTGCTGTTGCTGATCCTATATGATTATAACTTAATTGTCAAATTTGTTAATTGTTAAAAGGTTGGATTATGTGGTCATCTGAAATTCTAACAGAGGGAATCATATAATCCATTATCGCAGTTCTGGATGCCTACCTAACTTGTAAAAGCAATCCATCTTTAAGACTATATACCAAAATCAACCTAATACTCCTCAACAATCATTCCATTCAATACGCCACGATGTGATAGGTCCCTTACCCCAGACTACCAGTGGGAATAGGTATACCTAGTAGGAATTGATCATTTTACTAAGTGGATTGAAGCCGTGGCTCTTCAAGCCCAAACTTCAAAGGCCACTGTCACTTTTCTGCACTTAAATATATTTTCATTCGCCATTGCTGCCCTAGGTGCTACTCTATAACAATATTAAGAGCACCTCAAGAGTGGTAAGGATCCTGGCTACCTCCATAGGAGCTCAACACTTCTTGGCACATTTTAATCTTTCTACCAATGGAACTGTAGAAAGAGCAAATATAACTTTGATTTTTATCCTAAATAAATTGCCATTTCAGACCTGTGCACTGGGACCATTTACTGCCTAGTGCCCTTATGAACTACTGGATTAGTTATCACCAGATCCTATAAATGTCATTTCTATTCATCTTATATGGTCAAGAACCTGGGTTTCCCACCCTTTATGCTAAGGATATTTTACTGCCAGAGGTGACGATCCTGACAAAGCCATGAAATTATTGGCTCAGCATATCATTTAGTTTTAATATGAGGCTGTGACTAACTTTGTTAAAACCATTATCAAAGAGGGCTAGCCGCCAATGACTCCAGTCCCTCTATCTTCCTAAGTGTCAGATATGGTCTTGTATTACCACAACTTTATCACCATGGAATAGGCAAGATTGAATAAATTTGGGAGGGACCCTTTGTCATCACCTACAAGAGGGGCGATGAGTATTCTATTAAGTCTCTGGATATGGGAAGCATTATAAACCGAGTACATGGATAATTCTTACGCCCTTATTCTCTCCCAATATCCTTGAAGTAAAATGTCACCTAATTGCCTTCTTGACTAAATGAGAAGAATGTTTCAGGTTTGAATATTTTAAATTTTAATAAAAATGGACTGCCCCCTCTTGGAAGAATGTTCTAACACAGATTAATCATTTTACTCCTCGCCTTTGGCCAATTAGCTAAATCAAGTTGACTTTGCCACTTCTGACCCCCTAGCATAATAGTCCAACTGAGTTGGAGGTTTTCCCAAGAACTAGCTCCAGTTTAGTGCTGTTTGATATAAAAAACCACCCCCTTTTACAGGTTTGAGGGGGTTCTAAAGGGTAAATAAATTTACTTACCAATCAAAAGCCAGGGCATGTGGAAATCAGCCACAATGAAACTATTTTAAGAGGGTAATTGAATGAATATATATCCTTACCACTCAGCTTTATCATACTCACAGTGAAATAATATTCTTGGGCTAATACATATTGAGGTGAAAAGATCAATTGCTCAGATAGGTCAGTACACCCTATCATAAATCCTGTGATGCCCTCATCTATAATGGATCTCATTCCAGATCACATTATAAGCCTTTGAATACTCTAAATACTAGTAGAAGGCATTATAATAAGGTTTGTTCATCACACCCAAGCTCTTTATTGACAATAATATTTTATAAATTATTTTTGTAGTTTTAAATATTGTAAGTGTTATAAAATTGGCGATAGGGTTAGTATTTGACATAAGGGTTTCACAGAGTTGAGCCCATCGAGCAACGGATGAACAATATGGAGATTGTTGCTCCACAAAATGAACTCAATACAGTTATTATAATATGAAGTAATCATTTTGACCACACCACTTTCTTTAATCTAATATTAATAGAAAATTCTTTCTGCTCCGCTCACTTCTTCCTACCAACAAGCCTCCCTATCTAGATTTCTCATCACGCTTATATATCAATGACTCTAGTTAACACTGAAATTTTTGCCTATAAAATTCAATTCAGCCATATTCTCATTGTTTCATCCTTGTAACTAAAAGGCTCTAGCAGAGTCTATTATACTTCATTTCACTATTGCCTTAGTTTTTGGCGTTCTAGTAAATATTCGTTGTAAGTCAACATCTCCTTATTGCCTTATTTGGAGGTGGTCCAATAAATGTCCTTCCTAGGTTTGTTATTGCGTTATTTTGAGGTGATCTACTAAATTATTCTATTAATTGGTTTTTAGCCAATATTAATCAATCCGCCAAACTATTTAGGGCTTATCATCCAGTCATATAAATTTCTCAACATTACCCACCCTTTGACTGGATGATAAAGTTTCCTATTGCTTATACGCCTAAAGGAATTTCACGTGCACTTGATTGACAACTGGCCACTTTCAGGGTCCTTGATATTGTAGGTGTCAACACCCAATTTCTCAATCATTTCAAACAGACCAATCCAGATGTTGGCCAACTTATGCTTCTGACTGAACCTGTGCTAATCATGAAATAAAACAATTTCTCCTTTTTTGAATTAGGCTAGCCCATTATGTTGTACCTGATTGTTAAGCTGATTATTTAACCTTTTAGCCAAGCTAATAGAGTATGCTTTAGTTTGCAGCTTGATTAAAGTGCTTGCCAGGTTAGTCAGGTAGAGTTGAGGATCCACTCCACCGGTATCCCTTTATGCAGCCATAGAGCAGTGCAGGTAGAGCTGGGTGATGACCATATTGTAACTGGAAGGGACTCTTCCCCATTGCACAGTGATAGCTAATGTTGTATACAAAGATGGTGGTGGAAAGGAGGGAACTTCAGTCTGAAGGTCAATCTGTTACCAATTTTCAAAGGATATTCACCGAAGTTTCATTAACGCACTCAACCATTCTGTTGGATTTGGGGTGGTATGGGGTCATCAGAACCCTGCGGATGGCCATCAACTCGTTTAGCTTTGGAAGGATATGAGAGGTGAAGTTTGTTCCGCTATCAGTAAGGATGAACTGAGGGCAGCCATGTCTCTGGATCATGCATTTCATTATGAACTTGGCCGCTGTGAAAGCCCTCAAATGCTATATCGCCTGTGCTTCAACCTACCTGGTCATTTGGTCTATTGCCTCCAGAATGTATTTGAATTGGTTCACTCCCATCAGCAGGGGCCCAATGACATCAATCGAAACTGTATGCCAGGCAAAATGTGATTTTACTACCCAATAAGAGGTTTTATGGAGGAACGGCTTTTCCACTTGGCACTGGTGGCAGCTGAAAGTTGTCTCAGGTACGTCAAAGTTCAAGCTCTCCCAAATACTGAGGGCACACCAATTCCAATATCTTGTGCGATCCCCATGTCCAACTGCCTTATGCGCGCTCATGATAATGCTTGGCCGTGCTGAGGGTCACAGAAAGTTCACCGTAGAATCTCCAATTAATTTGTACAACACACCATTCCTCTGGAAGGTATTAGCTTACATCTCATTTGATGGATTTTTGACTTGAGTCAGTTCATCATTGAATCTGCCACTGAGCATTTTGTCATACCTTACATCACTCAAATCCTCTGTGACTGCAATCATTTGGTAATCTTGATAAACAATCAATATTCTGATGTTTTTCTCCATGTCAGTGAAGGACTTTAAAATAGTAAGCCTGAAGTTTGAGAGCCCATTGGGCTAGACGCCCCTCTGGCTCCCTGAGATTCTTCAACCAGCGTAAAAAAGCATGATCCATTATAGCTTTAAACTTTAATTTATGAAATACACCCTAAATCGCTTAAATGCGTAGATCATCACTAAGCACTCCCGCTCAGTCAAAATATAATTGCATTCATGACAGTTCAAGATATGACTGCAGTATGCAACAGGGTGCTCTCCCCCTTCATCGTCTTTTGGGATAGAAATGCCCCAACGGCGGAAAGAGACATATCCATCTGAATGATAAATTTCTTATCACAATTTGAGTAGCGTAGCACTGGCGTACTGATCAGCACCATCCAAAGTTTGTCAAAGGAGCTTTAAAGCAATTCGTCCATTTAAACACGGCATCCTTATTAAGTAACTCAAATAACAGGCCGCCGATACAGCTGAATTCAGGTATGAAGCGCCGGTAGTGACCCATTATCCCCAAAAATACCTGTATGTAATGCTTACTGTATAGCGTAGTCATTTTCTAAATGGCTGCCACCTTTGCTGGTTGCAGTTTCAGCCCCTTTGCATCTATCATAAACTGCAGATTTACAGTTGGTCTTTTAAGAAGTGACATTTATGGGGCTTAATCTTGATGTTAGCCTCAGCTAGCCGGCGGAATACCTCCTCTAGATGGGTATGATGCTCAGAAAAAGTTTGAGAGAAGACTTTGATATTGTCAAAGTGCACAAGAATGGATGACATCTTTAAGTTTCCAAGTATGGTGTACATAGCCCGTTGGAACGTAGCCTGGGCGTTACACAACCCGTGATGCATACGTATTGGTTTGAAGAGCCCCTTGGATGCAATGATGGCGCATTTCTCCAGTTCCACCCCAGGATACTTGATTTTCCAGTAACCCAATATCAAATCCATCAACAAGAAATAGTGAGCTCCTGCTAATCGATTTAAAGCACCATCAATCTGCAGTTAGGTATATGACTCTTATTTTTTGATACTGTTGAGCTTCCAAAAATATATCACTACCCAGTTAGTACCGTCCTTAAATTTTTACAATCAGAACGGGCAAAGTTCATGGACTCTTTGATTGATCTAGCATTCCTTGCTCCAGCACCTTATTAGTTTCTTAGTGACAACTTCTTTGGCTGCCCTTTATTGGCAGATTGTCCAATATTTTATGATGGGATGATCTCCCATGTCCCATTGTTGGACCAGCCCTAAGAACATTCTTAATCATGATTGTCAGTAGCAAAAATCTACTTGTATTTTTTAAATAAAGCTATCACCTGATCCTTCTGTTCTTCCAATAACCACATTAAATCCTTGTGCGTTACCACTGTTACTACAACTGGCTGTGGGTCAACAGGTAGACCAAATTCATTTAGTGACCCAAACTCGTGAGCCTGAAGGACCTCCTCAACAGTTGTCAAGTATAGATACACAACTATTTGTTGTTAGCGGATCTGCAATGGTTCTTATTGTAGGTTTGCTATCAAAACCTTGATCTCTCCATGTCCTAGCAGTATAATACCTGGAGCCATATGGGGCTCCAGCCACAATTGCTGAGAGGGCCCAATAATCTATTATAGTGTCCTGTCAGAATTTCCGCATCTAGTTCCGTGCTTACTATTACTTGGTGGCTGGATGGGATTGATATAGGGCTGAAAGCTCTGAGAGGCAGCTCTTAATTCTCATATGACTGCTGTGGAGGGACCAAGTCTTCTTTTTTTAGTTGATTTTAACAAACCAGAATCACCCCGTCACTATAAGCAAGGTTGATGTGTCCCATATGCATTGGATCCTTTGGCACTCTGCTAGAGGTAAAATAAATTGGGATCTGCCGACCAAAATTTGGAAGGTCTCCCCTATCATATCAACATTAGCACAAAAACATCGCATGAAAGCGGTTTTAATTAACAGGTCTTAATTACTGTTTGGTAACACAATCACTAGAACTACAATGCTAATTGACCCCAAACTGCAAAGATGACGCACTGTACGTTCCCTCTGAGACTATGCTTTCTACTCCATTGTTCCCATACACCATTTGATGTTCTACATCAGGTTTCAAAATTAACTTTTCCATCAACTTAGTGGCAATTATGTTGACCTGGGCGCCCGTATCAATTATAGAGTAGAATTAGGATTTTACTATAAAAATGTCACATTATGTACTTCAGAGTAAGAAGAATTTTGATTGTCAAATACGTGGACATTTAAAGAATCTCTCTTTCTAATTAAGCTCATAATTTACCTAACCAACTTTAAGTTATTCTTTAACAATAGCGTCCACCAGGAGAGTGACGTTTACGCCTTTCAGGGAAGGCGCATCTGAGGATGGTCCCAGCTCATCTGGAGAAATTTGTGAAAAAATTTAACAGGCGTAAGGTTCTGTTGCTCCTGAGGTCCTTCTTCTTCAATATCCCTGGATTACAATTGTGTCAGTACATTTAACCCTCCAAACAGCTGCTGATATAGGAACTCAACATCATATTGAGAGACTTCTTCTGAATATAATTTTATAGGTTAGGTGGGATGTTTGGGATTGGGATAACAGAGGTAGAGGGTAACTTCTCTATCCATTTCCATCTTTTCCCTGGTAATACTGATCCTGCTGTACGTAATGCACCTGATGGTTGAAAAAACTTCATGCAAGGTCCCCAGGGCAACCACAATCAAAATCAATTTACCTCATAGGGTCTGTGTCCTTGGTGATAAATTTTAGGCCTAATTCAATTGAGCTGGTTCTTAGATAATTTGGAGTTTCAAGCGTCTATTTTATGGATAAAATAGACCAGACAGTGAAATTAGTTATGTTATAACTCCATGATAATAACACTTGAAGCTGTATTCTTCTGTTATTACTTGGACGATGGCACGCTGCCCTGATCCTTCTGATCCCAAATAAATTCTCAACTTAATACAACGTAAAGTATAAAAAATAAAAAATCTTATAGATTAAACTATGAACTTGTGGTAATAGTTGATTGTGTTTTATTAGTATCAACTTTGAGATAATTTATAGGGTTCAATATTCACCACATCTTACCCAGGACGCCTCATTTTCAATGGCACTTGACTAGAGGAAACGTAATAATTTTGTTTGAGGGTATACAATCCTTTCAGCTCAGGGGCATCTCACATGGCCTCAGGGTCGGTGTCACATTCATAAATATTCTCAAGAAAGAATTTCTGACGCATCTGCAAATAGCTGAACTGATGCTATTCTCAAGCAATCAGCAGCAAATACAAAAGTGATTCATACCACATTAATTAGTAATTAATTTATTTAAAAACTTTATTGACAATAAAAATCAACTTTGACATAGATCAACAAAGCCCACGTGCTTGAGTTATTAAGTTGACTATTATTATTAAATTTTTAACTTTTATTCAGATAAGGCTGACCAGAGGATGGACACTTCTGACATGTAAACGAAAGGAAAGGAACTAATATCAGCAAAAAAGAAGGGGCACCCCAGAGAAGCAAACGCTATCTCCTGTTGCCAGTGGGAACACCAAGGAATGGAAGGGGTTAAATGTGTAGGGTCTTGCACCACTATTGAGAACGTATGCAGGATAGGGTCTGAAGTGATGAACCAAACTGAAAACCAGGATGAGACCAACTGACGGTGACAGGATGGTGAGTACCCAAGCATCCAAGCTTGAAAGTGGTCCACAAGGTGCAATTGGAACCAGCGTACAGCTTCCTGGAGGGTGGTAGTAGAGCCTGAGATAGCATCCAAGACAACCGTGTGGATAGTCCATATAGCAATTGCAACAACAAAAGCTTGGAAGGAAAATGGATAGGGGAAATCAAGGACAAGGTGAAGATGTCCTTAGATAGGCTGAAGGATTGTGTCTGATCCTGGAAAAAGAGACGCTGAACCTCACGCCAGATCGCTTTTGATGGGAGGTACTCCTCCAGGCGGTGAACCAAAGTTCCATACTGGTCACATATGACATAAGATGAGTGCAAAGATTTAGAGCACACAGTGGTATGATATACCCATTTCAAGCAGCACCACACATTGGAACGAATATGCAGCTGCAGAAGAGGGTGGTGGGTGTACTTCCAAATGGCTTTCTGGGTGTCAGGGAGTAGGGGATGTCTAACAATTCCAGGTAGTCCACCCTGGCTATGACAGGGGTCCTCATGGGTATCACATTGTCCAGAATGGCTTGGCCCTGTACTTCCTGGGTGAACTGAGGAGTAGGGAGCCCCCTCTGGGCGGTGTACCCACTGATGCGAATTCTCCACTCAGCACTCTGCATGGAGAGGAGAATTCTTTTGAAGTGGGGCGACGTCCCATGCAGGCCCGCAGTGTAAGGGTGTAAGGCAAGATAGTTAACAGAGAATAGGGGTGGGTAGGATTGCTGAGGCCCAAGGCGTGGAGGAAAGTTGGAGCAGGCTGCGCGTGACCAGTGCTGGGCTGAGAGTGTTGAGTTGGTGACTGATGCGATGCAGGTGCCAAGGATTTTGTTGGCATGGACCTCGAAGTTGAGCAGGCCCATATCAACACTATGGTAAGTGCCAAACATGACATCCAGGAGCACTGACGATGGGCGGCCTAACCAAATCAACCCTTGAAGAAGGGCGTATAATGACTTGAAGAAATAGGGGGAAAAGGCGATGGCGTGGGCCCCAAACCAAACGTTAGAAAGGAGCATAGAGTTGGCCAGACAGCTCTGCCTGTGAGGGAATTTTGGTGGACTCTGAGGGAGGCGATGCGTTTTGTGACATTGTCCAGTATATGGTGCTCCATCACTGACGAGGCGTACCTTTCCACTCCAGCCACACCCAAATGGCAAACTGGACCAGCAGTGGGTCTTGGCACAAAAGGGAGCACAAGCGGGGCGGTTTGGTGTGGGTGGGGCAAGTGAACCTGTGATCTAGCTGCTGAAGCAGGGAGGAAACGGGGTGCTGATGACCAGAGGGCTTGAAACGCTCAAGGAGAATTTTTCGGTTTTGGAGGCGTTAAGTGCAGAGTTACTTACCTTGGAGTAAACCTGGATAGTATTCTCAAGCGCACGTGCATCTCGGTTGTTAGATACTCCAACCTTACATCATCAGCAAATGACAACATCTTAACCAGTGCTTGGCCTTGCACATGGACACCAGTAAGGCGGGCATTCACGTTGCGCAAAAGTGGGTCAAGGCTGAAGTTTTACAAGAGTGGGCTCAAAGGGTCCCCTTAGAGGAGGCCCCTTTGAGGGTGAACTACATCAGTGAGGAAACCAGGACCACGCACAGCCATTGTGGCGGATTCCATAAGCAACATCGCCTAATTAATAAACCAATGGGGGAGGTGGAACTTGTGGAGGCAGGCTTTGAGGTAGTCCCGGTTGAATCTATCATAAGCCTTCTACTGGTCTAAAAAACAAGTGCTCCAGAAGTTGTGGATTGGAAGACGTTGGCTACAGTATTTATGTTGTCCCAAACAGACCGTTTGGGAATAAAACCAAATTGCTCAGGAAAATGAGAGCAGAGGCAACTACCCCTAGGCGGTTTGCCATGATTTTGGTAAAAAGTTTAGTATCTGTGTTAGTAAGTGATATGGGCGCCAGTTGGCCAAGTCCAGCTTATCCCCTTTCTTATAAAGCGTGATCATGTAGGCATCTTGTCCTCCAGGGAAAAGGCGTGTCTCCATTAGTCATTGGTTCATTGAGGCAAGCATCAAGGAGGAAAAATTTTTAAAGATTTTTATGAAAGTCATAAGGAATCCTGTCTGGACCTGGGCATTTCCTGTACGGTGCACTGTGAATGGTGGAAAAGAGTTCATCCTGAGAAAATACATTCATCAACTCTGGATAACGGGAAATGGTGAGGCTATGTGCACTTTTGAGAAATTTGTCAACTTTAGCCAGCTGAACTGGATCGGAGTGATACAATTCAGAGTAATAATTTTTAACCTCAATTGCCACTTTGGCCAGAGTATCTGTGATGGAGTGGTCTAGCCGCCTCACCTGTGTGCAGGCCAAGCTCTGTTGCAGTGCGAAGGATTTCAAAAAAAGTAGGCGGAGCCCATGTCACCCATTATTATATTCTTTGCCTTATACTGAACACAAACTTGATGTTTATGTTGTCTTATCAGTGCATTGAGGCGAGCGGACACCTCTGCTCACCTATGAACTCAATCCAGGTTGTAGCCTGCTGCAGGGACAACAGATTCCAGGTGGTCCCCTTCTGCCAGAATGCGCAAAATGACTGCCATGGCAGCCCAAGAGCGGCGTGATGAAATGTGGCATGCCTGGTGGATGGTGTTTGCTTTGAAGGCTGACCAGGTAGAAAGTGGGTCTGCACATAACAGTGTAGTAAGTTCTTGAGCTGAGGTTTTGGTGTCTACCCACAAGGAAAACCTGGGCGAGTGATCTCAGCTGGGCGGAGTTTGCACCACTTTGGCGCCTGTGCCACTGGATGTGACAAAGAGAAGGAAATTGATACTATCCTGTCGTTGAGTAATTGAGTTTCATCGTCATAAAGTGGGCAATTTGGGATTGAAATTTCAATGGTGCAAGGATAAGGTCAATGTAAGACATAGACCTCAGCTGGCCATTGTTAAACGGGGACAAATCTTGTTTGTAAGCAGTGGTGCATGATGTGGCAGAGTATCAAACAACCCCAAAATGGCCTTTAGAAAGTGAAGTTTTACGTGCTCCTGATGGGGTGTAGGCGATGAGGGCCAGCAGCAGGTAGCTGGGTTGGTCCAGAAGTTCATGTCACTTACCACAAATGGGTCAGGGGGAAGCGGGAGGGAAATAATGGCTGAGAAGAATTCCCACTGAGTTCGTGCACAGGTAAGGTAAACGTTAATGACAAATATACACTTCGTCATCCCACAAAAAGGATACAACAAGGACATGGCCGTTGAGGTATGAAATTGACAAATTAAAATTTAAAATTATGGGTTGCTTGAACAAGCACCCCACAGTGCGGTGACCAAAAGGAAAGGGAAGGGATGAGCATGGTTGCCCATGTGTCCTCTGCACCGCGTGGATAGTAAATTTCCTGGATGGCCAAGATGTCCATGGGTAAATTATTTTTATGAAAACTCAGTTTCCTAGCCCGGGACAGCAAGGACTTGAGTCCAGAGATGTTCAATGTCCCTATAGTAAAGGCTCCCCCCATTGCACCTTAGGTGCGAGGGGAAGGGCACGCATGCCCTTCAGCCTTCTCTTTTTCAGCACGTTGCTGCATGGCAGCGTGAAATTCTGTGCTATGGAGTATGGTTCAATATGGGATTCTTTTGCTGTGGGGTTAATGTTGGCTTTTGCCTTCTGCTTTTTTCCCACTGTGGAACGACTTTTTGGCGTTGTGTGCACCTGCGGTGCACCATTGCATGATGGGGAAATTTCAACAGGGATATTGGTGGGTAACTCAGTTTCAATTAAGGCTTGGTAGCATTAGTCTGGTGAAACTGACTCATCCATTGGGTCATCAGCTTGAGTGGCCCAATCTGATTGGTGGAAGGATTTACGAGCTGCTTCTGTAGAAAATGACTCAATTTCCTCCTGGAGCTGGGCAGGCTAGATCATGGACGCGGCTGTGGCCGCCACCTTGGCCGCCACTATGTGCTCCTGCTTGGCCTTCTTACACTCCCTGGGGACTCAAGCTTTACTTGAATGTAGCACCCAGGCGCGCCCCATGGGAAGGCGGCGTCAGTGTCTATTGCCAGTTCATAGTGGGCGTCTGCACTGATCATTGCATCTGGGATAATTTTGTTTTGAGTAATGCCTTTCTTGGCGGTGCAGGCATGGGCCTTATGGCCAAAAGTGTGACAGAAGGTACAGATAGGAGGCGTGCTATCCACGGTGATCCAGAATGGGCGAGATTCTTGCCCATCAATTTTCAAAAAGCGGTGTGGAGGATTTGGGTAAAATCTTCTGCTACCCCCACAGATGGGGTGAGTACAGCAATCACTTTGCCCGTGCACAAGTCCAGCATGTGTAATGGACCGGAAAAACCCCAGTTCTGACTGCCATAGATTTACATATTGCTTTGGTGCACTGACAAGCAACCAAAGTGGCCTAACTGAGTAGGGAGAGGTTTAGAGCACCTACAAGCAGCCAAACATTCACCTCTCATTGGTTGGCTATGAAAAGTCCTCTGTGTGGTTGGTCCAACCCAACCACATGAAAGCTTCCTCAAAATGGAAACACCCAAAAAGACCATAGGTATGTGAGGTATGCAAACCCCAAAACATCCTTTATTTTTATTCAGGAACATAAAAACCAAAGTTGCCCGCCGACAAGAGCTCGTCTGAGGAGCAACCAACAATGCTCCCCAGAAAGGGAAATGCCAGGTTCCTCATAGAATTCTGAAGTGAACTTTGGAAGGTGCTGGTGCGCCTTATAAAGGCAGCACTTTGGAGGCCTCACCCAAGCTATTGATTAGGCTCGCACAAGCCTAATTTACAGATCAGGCGAGGCACAACCCAGCATCCTAAACAACCAAACTCAAAGATTATAAAGTGATCATACTCATATTTGGAAAATCTGAATCCAAGTCAGAATGTAATGAAAAAGACAAACTCGTCTGTTACAGCATGAGTATAAAGTGCTGCATCTTGAAGGATTAGATTTCTCTGTATTCAGTGAGCCCAGCCTTAAGGTGGTGCTCCAGCATGGTGCACTTAATAGTTGTAGGTAAGAGGTCAAAAGTCATGAAAATTTAATTAGATTTAGTCCAGCAAGTGCTCTTTGTGTCGACTAACCCATTAAACATCCAGGGGGTCCACCACCACCCTTACTTTTGTGGATTTGTCTGCCACATTTTGTTTCTAAACCCAAGATCCAGCCAACCGCGGGGCATGGAGTGCAGTGCAATGTACATTGCATTTGGGAAATGTGTTTGTACATCTCCACAAAACTTCTCCCAAAGCGCCATTTGTTGTATATCCAGGAAAACTTGTACCCCATATTCCACTGACAACAGTGGCTAGGAGTGCGGCGTATTGATGAATTGGTTGCAGTGCACTTTCTAGGCCAAAATTTTCAGGAAAATACTAACTGCCAGTTTTTTACTATTAATTTTATCAAGGCCACCGGTGTCACCAGGATATTTATGAAGCTTGTTTGGTGTGGGGCCCACTCCTGTGCCCTTAACTTTGCTCGCCCAACTGCTACCCAACATTGGGTGAACACTAATCTCCTCAAAGAGATTATCAAACTTACCTAGATTTGATTCAAATACGTTGCAAAAGTGTTTGCAATGAGAGAAAAAAGTTGACTAATATTAAAGTCCAACCTAACCAACAAAGCCCTCAAGCCCATGTCATCATAGTCAAATTTGATTAGGTGGAATTATCAGGCCACAAAACATAAGTTCAGATATAATTATAATATTTTTAGTTTGTAATTACTGATAATTTCGATATGTTACATAATAAATTAGCATCAGATAGTATTATTACCTCCCCTGCCAAATTACCCAACAATTTAGGTCCAGTCAACCATTCAACACTTCCCCCACCTTGACTGGATAAAAGCGGAGTTTTTATTTTTTCCTTGGTCACAATATCCAATTTTTCTTAACATTAAAATAATGGTGCTATGTTAATAGTTTTTTGGCCCTGGATTAACTTTTCTTCCTAAATTTCACACTTCCATGCAGCATGCTACAGCTAGCTCAGCATTTTGCCTTTATTTCTGGGCTGGTTTAACCAGCTATGCTTTGGCGTTTTCTAAAATTTCAACTTCTATGCCTGCTGCAACTCCAGTAATCCTTGGCAAAACCAAACCAGCCCTCTTGGCTTTGATCTCACTCTCCCCTCCCAAAGAAGGGTCATTTAGCCCCAGTAGCGATGAAGCTCTAGAATTAAATTTACTTTTCTTAATTGTTATTTTCTTCATTTTATAAGTTTTAATGTTATCATTTTTTATATTTTGCTTTATGTTTTATATTTTTATTAATTTTCTCTTTTTTTCATTTTCTCTCTTTTTTTATTAAGAATCAATAGAGCTTACTAAGTGGATATGGGAAGAATCCAAAGGGTTAAGAGTATGCTTCAAGGTTGGGACCACCTAGTGCTAAAAAAGAGTATGCTTCAAGGTATTTATAATGCTAGGACATTCTTTGATAAATGTGGCAATTAGCATTGCTATATTCAACTCCTTCAAGCTTGGGGTATCTGCTGCATTGCTTGTCCCTCACCTGGAATATTCTCAAGTATCTTTTGCACATATAGTTTAGAAATCACTTCAGAGGCTTCATGTATGACAACCTTACACTAAGAGCGAGTTACCACAGTTACATTTATAAATTTTTTATTTGGCGCTAAAGTAGAACTCGTTTTGATAGTAATTGAGGCCCCATGACCCGTGATTTTATATTGATCAGGTGGGACTGATGTTTTGGCACAATAGAGCGCCTTGCTTCTATTGTGCTTATTCTTTTCCCTCCACCCGCACATTATCTGGAAGGAGTACAGTAACACTACACTGACGGCATCAGGAAGCGTTGTGTTCTTTATGATTGTAGTTATAGCAACCAAAATCATTTAGAGGGTGTGAGGCCTTTGTATTTAAAGGTTTGCTCAGTTTTCACAGGTGGATCATTGTCATTATTATTGGTATTGTAGGGTTTTCCAACAGAGGCAGCAGGTCCTGATCTGTATCCAGTATGGGGAGGGCCATAAATTTGTGAGTATCTGCACAGATAATCATTCAATTCAGACGTTGCAGAGGTTTTTCACAAAAGCAGGCAATAAGGTGTTTTACAAATTTTGAAAATGTTGTATTGCATGTTGTAATGCAATCTTAGCATCAAAATTGATCATAGCCTTTGCGCCTAAGAGAACTTGAGCTTTGCGATAGAATTGATCCACAAACTCATCAATTGCTTCATCTTTCTAAAGAAAATGTTCATAAACTTAGATTTTCTAGTTGACATTCGTTCTGGACCTCCAAATTCATGAAGCACAGCCTCTTTGACTTTGGTGTAGGTTAGGATTTTATCAATGTGAGGCATAATCAACTCAATGCTCCACTCATCCAAGAAGTTGATGATAGTGGCTGCTTTGTTACAGTCACTGGCCCCATATATTGCCATTTCAAAGCGTTTGACAAATGTGTTTATACTTCCATTCTTGTCAAAAAAGGCAGATTTCTGGTTTGTAATTAGTGCTTTCCCATCCATGGTTACCACGATTACTTCTTTGTTGGCTTAAACCAGTCGTACTAAGGCACTGAGGCATTGCAATATGGTTTGAGGTGTTGGAGTTGGCCAAAGCAATCATATTGCTAGGCATTTGTCAATATGGCACAGCGTCCGTTTCAGTAGCTACTTCCAAAGCTTCCTCCTCATAGTATTTGGAAGAGTTTACAGTCAAATGGTTTGTGGCACACTGGCAACGCCTGTCATCCAAAGCTCAGGTTTGATTATTGATTTCATTTTCCCAATTGACATAATTTTTGATTATTTAACTTTAATTTCGGAAATTTCTCATTCAAGCTAGTAGTTTGTAGTTGCAAGGTGGAAATCAACTGGTCCTTTTCCTTAATTTTCTTCTTGCACTTGTTTTTCCTCATGAATAACATTCTTTGACTTGTTGATAGTGGTAACATCCTCATTAAGATTATTGATCTGTCAATTAAGATAATCAATAGAGTCTTGTATTTTTTTTGCCCTTTGCTTTCAAATTCTGTATGCCAGTAGTTGATTTTTTTGATGTATTTATCCTTAATCTGCAAAATTTGGGCGCTCAGTCTTAATACTGGTCATAAAATTCATTGTTATGGTTTAGTTGCGCCTCTTGGGATTTGTGAATTAAGCCTCATAAACTCTGAAGCATTAATGAAAGTCTGAGTGATATTGCTAACCCAAGTTTTGGTAACTTTTCTCCTCTAAGAAATTGTCAAATATGGGATGCAATCTATTGTTTAGCTCTTGTAGTAATTCTGCTACCCTTTCTGTAGCCCAAGTGTCTAGATTATAGTTTGCTTCCAAACTAGAATGGACCTGTCATGAAAACGGCAGAAGAAGTTTAGACTGGCCTTCCAGTTGGGATTCGTAAGCACCCAAAAAACAAGCCAGAATGCCAGTGGCATTGCCGCACATATGACGTTGTATAGAGCCGAGCATTGGGAAATGATAAACTGTTGGTGTAGGGCAATAGTGAACAGCAACCCGAGAATGAACCAAATAGAGACAGCCCCATACATGGAGGTCTTGCTGCAGGAGGTGGTACTACAGGTATAGTTTCTACAAGGTCATCAACGGGCAGGTTTAATTCAACTGGGAAGACAAGGGGACAGATCCTTGCTTGGGGATGGTGGATGTAAGGCCACAAGATACCAGTATTTTGTTGGCAAATGTTTGTAATAACAGGGTTAAATTGCCAGAAGTATCTAGCTCACTGAACTTAGTTGAAGATGGTAGGGGCCATATTGACCATCAATACTGTTAAAACCCATCCGGTATAAGGACTGATGGGCTACCAGAGAAAAGCCATTGGGAATGTGGCTAGAAGGGTATCAATAAAATCAAAATTGATGGTTTTGGTGGAAAATTTTATTGGAAAGGAAAGTAGAGAAAATCAACCAACAATTTTCTCAGTGCAATGCAACTGATCAAATAGTGGTCAATTGATGTGGGGACAAGTTGGGATTGAGACCCTCAAGTTTGACCTAACCCGCGAATTATTTGGGAAAGGGGGCAGATAAGCTCACTGGGAACTGACATTGAAGAATTAGGCAGCAGGCAAAGTTGCTGTCAGTTTGCCCTCGAACGCCCAAACCAAGGCTTGACTGCATTTCTGACAGTTGCTGCAACAGCATCTGGCCCAATGAGCAGCAGGAATCCCCCAGGGCCACCCCACGTAGGGGTGGTCCCAATTGGTTGGGAACAGGTTTGGGATGCCCAACCCGCCTGTTCCCAGTTGCTGGGCCATTGTTTTTGGTCAAAAGTGTTGTGTTGGCTGAAACTCCCAATTGTCTGGAAGGAGCTTCAAACTCTCGACAATGGTGTCTGATACTACTACCTGCACGTCAGGGATGATCCCCAACAATTGAGAGGGGGTTAATTTTGATGATTGTGGTGTTGGACAAATTGAAACTGTCAGCGATTCTGGCTGAGGAATCAATCTTGGTCCCTTTTTGACTATGTGGATTTTGATCATTAGTCTTGTTTCCACTCATTTCTGGACTGATCAACTTCATTTCAGAAATCTTGGCACAAATTTCCCTGATTAGATGTACTAGTTCTGCCAAGGTGAGTGTGGGCACCGGGGAGGGATCCAAAGAGGGAGGGCTGTTACCCAGCGCTTTTCTACCACATTGGTGAGGTTGCCCTGGGTAACAAGGGTTATAGCCACCCTCTTTGGTACCTTCTTACTCAGAAATGGGAAGAGGACCCAATCAACACACAGGGGACATTCCCCAGGACTTACAGGACCTCAGTGAAGTTGGCTTCTAATTGCTCATTCAAAATTTGGCCCGCCTGGCTGGAGTTGCATGAGAAGTTTACCAACTTGGTATTAGCCATGTGATGTCAGACAATTGTCATCTGAGACTTTCTGGAGGCGGGGTGTTAAATTTAAGTAAGTATTGGGTGATATTTTCGATCCTGATTATTTTGTTTTATAATTGAGCTACACTAAATTTTAATGAGTTAGATATCTCATCCACCTCACATCTTGCTGTTGTTAGTATTAAAAATGATTACTACTATTGTTTGCAAAACTTTGTCCCATTTAATGCCCTTTTAACAACTGATGTTCAAGACGTTCCAGCTCTTCAGGTGAAATGGATTTGTCAGGGTAGGTAATAATGGGTACATCATTTCAATTAATCTGAGACACAGTCATTTCAGTATTCCCATTGGGCCTGGTAAGGGTTCTAAATAATTTATTGTGATTGATCCCATGCTTGGCGTTGTCACATCTGCATTCCCAGCCATGAGCACCACTTGTTGAATTTTTAGGCCTAAACAATTGGGCTGGTTCTTCTTATGTGATAATTTGGAGTTTCAAGTGTCTATTATATGGAGAAAATAGACAGATGGTGAACTTAGTTAAGTTATAGCTCCATGATAATAACACTTGAAGCTGTATTCTTCAGTTGTTACTTGGATGATGGCACGCTGCCATGATCCTTCTGATCCCAAGTAAATTCTCAACTTAATACAACATAAAGTATAAAAAATAAAAATCTTATAGATTAAACTATGAACTAGTGGTAATAGTTGATTGTGTTTTATTAGTATCAACTTTGAGATAATTTATAGGGTTCAATATTCACCACAACTTACCCAGGACGCCTCATTTTCAAAGGCACTTGGCCAGAGGAACACGTAATAATTTTGTTTGAGGGTTGTCAGATATTCACTTTCTTGACCTAGGAGAAAGAATGTTGGAGGCATGAGTGCTCCTGAATCTGCTACCATGATTGGCCCATCACCTGCCCAAACTTTGAATAATATTGTAGTTATTAATGATATGAGTACAAAAGGCGAAAAGACCCTAGTGGATTCTCAGTGGAATCCTAACTATTGGAGAAATAAGGATTATATTCTAAATTGGCCTAAAAAGGTAAAAACTAATAATATGATTACTCCAACTTCTTAGCTGAATCTGAGGTGTTCAGTATCACATGGATCTGAACCTCCACAAGGTGAAAAGATTTTACCCATCAATGATTGGGTGCAAATGAAAAAATCATTACCACTCAGATCTGAACCCTCCTGAGGTGTGACAATTCTACTCAATGATGATAGGGCAAGGATTAACCAATCATTACCACATGAGTCAGACCATCGCTGAGGTGAAAAGATTTTACTTGAAGGTGATTGAGTACAATACATCAAATCATTACCACACGGGTTAGTTTTGCCTCAAAAAATTTTATCTTCGATCTGATAGGCTGAAAACCTATATTCCCTAATTCGGAGGACTGAGCTTTGTATTCTTTTGCCTCAAATATTGATGGTCTTGAAATCCAAACTAGTTTAAATAGGAAAATCTAGTATTGAGAAAAGGACCTTTCCTGGTTTTGCCCTGCCTGAATACTAAAAAACATAAAAAAAACTCTAACAAAGCGATATCCATTACTTTTATTAAAAAGTAAATTTCTCATTTTAATTAAATAATTGTGGCATCCATCGGTGGATCCCACAAACTGGTGCTCACTACAGGGGTCGATCCCAGTGAATATTTCAATAAAGTATTAACAAAAGTAATGGAGGCTGCAAACGTGAGCAGCTCTCCTGAATCCCAATTAGTTGCTCTTGAGAAGCAACTAGCTAGCTTTTTCTCCCGTCAAAAAAAGCTAGAGAAACGGTCTATTGAATCATTGGGAATGAGGCCACCTAGGCCTACCCTCTCTGCAACATCTGCAGCTTCAGCGCAACGTAAAGCAGAGATCCCTACTGAGGGTTCTCTTTCCACTCAGCCAACAAGTGCGTGCCCTAAGGGTATATCCCCCAATTCAGTTACAACCTTGCCCATGGTTGAGAATGCCTCAGAGGCTGACTCTGAGGGGGTTACAATGATGCTGGGTACTATTTATTGGGAGCTCCTGCGGAAGTGGAGGTCCCTGATCGCCTAAACACCAAAGGAGTAGATGAAACCACCATACCTGAGGAAACTTACCTCCGCCAGGTTATAGGTTGTATGGAAACTATTGACACAGCCAGCGATGCTGATCAGCTCCTATCAAGTCTATTCACCCTTTACAGCGAAGGCATACCATGCAGTCTATTATGGAGACTCACCCTGAGACCACACGCATACTAACCTCCACTTTTCATCTCAAGGAGGTTTTAGCAATGTCAGCCAACTTTGAAAGCACACTCACCAAGGTTGAAGTAGTTGTTCACAAAGTCTGGGTAATGGCTATCCTGGATACAGGTTCTCCAGTAAATGTAATTTCATCTTGGCTGATGAAAAAGATTAAATTGATGCCTAACTTGGATTGTATCAAGGAATTTGGAACTGTGGGCCCAAACAACACCCGCGCTCTTGGCGCTTACTTTTCCCTTCCCATACACGTTGGGAAGCTTATCCTATCAGCCCCCGCTGTGGCCTTAGATAATAACTCCTATGATATGCTCATGGGTACTCAATGGTGATCAAATATGATGGCATCATCAACCTGAAGCAAGGGTTCCTATCTTTAATGAACTACGAAGTTCCATTAATCTTATCCAACAAAGAACCCGTCAAAAATGCCTACACCTGCTTGGCTGAATACCCCTCTTTCGCTTTGTCTTTACAAAATGTCACTTCTGGGCGCAACACTAAGAAATTGCCTGATTCAGTGGAGGCTAGTGATGGTATTCCATTTTATGCAGCAGATGAAGTGGTGATTAAGCCAGGTGAACAACGAGTGGTTGACACGAAAATCACACTCCAAAACCCACGCCACTGCTTATTACACCTCTTAAGCATCGATGGAATTAGCCCTTTTGAGCCTCAGGTATTGCCTGGCGTTTTAGACCCAGCCTATCAGAGGCCTATTACTCTACTGTTGGGAAACCTCACCAAAAAAGACATAATTGTAAGAAAGCACCAGGAGGTGGGCCGAGGATTTTTACTCCCTGTGGAGGAAGTTGAACAAATCCACTCTATTGGCTTGATGGCAGATTTAGGCCTGCCCACAGATAACATGGTATGTACCTTGCCAAACGTCCATATTTTGGATGAGCTGACCTCAGATGAGTTGAAGAAAGTGCAAACTCTTCTGGGTGAGTATAGTGATATATTCTCAAAGTCAGACAATAATTATGGCCACATGAAGGGCTGGTGTCACTCCATCGATGTGGGTGATGCCCATCCCATTAGGTCAAAACCTTATCATAAGTCAAAGGTGGAGGAGCAACAAATGAGGATGTAACTCACGCAGTTGTTAGATGTGGGGTTGTTAGTTCCTTCACAAAGCCCTTGGTCCTCCCCCTTTTGCTAATTAAGAAAAAAAGTGGAGGTCATCAGGTAGTCATGGATTACCGCAAATTAAATCTTACAAAAAAGGATAGCTATCCTATCCCATGCATTGACGATGCCCTGGCCCAACTTTCAGGCTCAAACTTTTTCTCTGCCATGGACTTGGCCAGTGGTTATTGGCAAATGGATCTATCTCCTCAAGATCAAGAAAAATGCGCGTTGATATGCAGTGAAGGTCTTTTCCAACCCAAATTACCTTAAGGGTTGTGCAACGCACCTGCTTCTTTCCAGCGTGCAATGGATCACATTTTGCAAGATCTCAAATTAACCTGCATTATTGTCTACCTTGATGACGCTACCATATTCTCGAAGACTTTTAACGAACACCTTGATCATTTAAAAGAGGTATTCCAACGCTTACGATGCTCCACTATCAAATTAAAGCCTTCAAAGTGTTCATTCTTCCAAAAGAAATTAAATTTCCTCGGACATACCATTTCTCAAGAGGGTATCCAACCCATACAAGATAAGGTTGAAGTGATTGCCAGTATGCCTCCCCCAAAAACCTACGGGATATACAAAAATATTTTTAGGGATGATGGGGTACTACCATCAGTTCATCCTTAAGTTTGCCCAACTCAGCGAGCCCCTTGTTCGCTTACTAAAAAAGGATATTCCTTTTCAATGGGGCACTGAACAGAAGGCTGCATTTGAAACAATGAAGCTGCTGCTGCAAAAACGGCCTATCTTAAGGCATCCCAATTATGGAAAACCATTCATCTTGTTTACAGACACTTCAGATTAAGTCGTCAGGGCCATCCTAGCCCAATTAGATGACAAAGGGGCAGATCATCCTGTCTCATATTTTAGCAAAATGCTATCAAAGGCAGAACGCAACTATAGTGTTACTGAGAAGCAATGTCTCGCCGTTCTACTCGCAGTGAAGAATTACTTCCCTTTCTTGTATGGGACCTCTTTCACTGTGATCACGGACCATGAATCTTTAAAATGGTTGAAAAATATGAAGGACCCTATGGGGCGCTTAGCTCGTTGGGCTCTAAAGCTCCAGCATTATGATATGAAGATTTAACACCGCGCTGGAACCTGCCATATGAATGTTGATGGGTTGACTTGGCTGCCCATCCTCCACTTAGATAACAGTGAAGCGGAGCGGCTGTATGATTTTCTAATGACCCCAAACGACTGGGAAGATGAGGATGAGCCTGTACAGAGGATGTTGGCCCGGCACTCCCATAACACTAAAGTGGATAGCAGGAAGTTGTACAAGCAAGTGGGGCGAAGTGGTTGCCTTACCTACGACCCTCAGAATGTGTACCTGTCATCCTGGAAGCTCATTCAACTTTAGGCCATGGAGGAGCAAAGAAAACCTATGAGTGGATAAAGGATTGATACTTCTGGGAAGGAATTATGGAAGCCATCATCAAAGTCTTGGATGCTTGCCTTACGTGTAAGAAGCAGTCTCAATTCAAGACTAGATATCAATATCAGCTGACTACCCCACAACAGCCATTTCATACAATAAGCTTGGACGTAGTAGGGCCAGTTCCTCAAACCACAGGTGGAAACAGGTATATTTTGGTAGGCATCGACCACTTCACAAAGTGGGTTGAAGCTGTGGCATTGCCAGCTCAAACTGCTAAGGCCACTGCTTCCTTTCTCCACCAAAAATATTTTCACTTGACATGGGTGCCCTCAAGTATTACTCTGTGATAACGGGAAAAATTTTACATCCAGAGTAGTCAAAATCATAGCTACTTCCATGGGAGCCCAGCAACTGTTCTCCGCTCCATATAACCCATCAACCAATGGAACAGTGGAGTGAGCAAATGGTACTCTGGTTTCTATTTTATGGAAAATGGCTACATCTGATCCCCTTCATTGGGATCATTATCTCCCAAGCGCGCTTATGGCTTACAGAATTAGCTATCATTGAATTCTGAAAATGTCCCCTTTCCAAGTTTTGTATGGCAGGGAACTGGGCATACCTGCTCTGTTAGCTAAGGATGTCTTCTCTAGAGGAGAGGAACCCAAGAAAGCCATGCGAAGGTTAGCTAACCGCATCATACAGCTTCAATCAGAAGCTATGACCAACCTAGCCAAAACGGTCACTAAAGAAGGCCAAGCTGCCAATGAGCTTCGGGCTCCCTTACCTTCATTCCAAGTGTCAGATAGGGTTTTATATTACTATAATCGCATAACTCCTCAAAGTGGCAAACTTGGATCAATCTGGGAGGGGCCATTCACCATCACGTATAAAGAGGAAATGAGTATTCTATAAAGTCTCTGGCCACCGGAATTATCATAAACTGGGTACATGGCCGCTTCCAACGACCCTACACCCCTCCCAACATTCTTGAGGGGAGAAATGTCAGATATTCACTTTCTTGACCTAGGAGAAAGAATGTTGGAGGTATGAGTGCTCCTGAATCTGCTACCATGATTGGCCCATCACCTGCACAAACTTTAAATAATATTGTAGTTATTAATGATATGAGTACAAAAGGCGAAAAGACCCTAATGGATTCTCAGTGGAATCCTAACTATTGGAGAAATAAGGATTATATTCAAAATTGGCCTAAAAAGGTAAAAACTAATAATAGTATTACTCTGAATTCTTGGCTGAATCTGAGGTGTTCAGTATCGCACGGATTCAAACCTCCACAAGGTGAAAAGATTTTACCTGTTGATGATTGGGTGCAAATGAACAAATCATTACCACTCAGATCTAAACTCTCCCAAGGTGCGACGATTCTACTTGGTGATGATAGGGTAAGGATTAACCAATCATTACCACATGAGTCAGACCACCGCTGAGGTGAAAAGATTTTATTTATAGGTGATTGGATACAATACATCAAATCATTACCACACGGGTTGGTTTTGCCTCAAAAAAATTTTATCTTTGATCTGATAGGCTGAAAACCTATATTCTCTAATTTGGAGGACTGAGCTTTGTATTCTTTTGTCTCGAATATCAATGGTCTCAAAAATCCAAACTAGTTTAAATAGGAAAAACTAGTATTGAGAAAAGAACCTTTCCTGGTTCTGCCCTGCCTGAATAATAAAAAATATAAAAACTCTAACAAAGCGATATCCATTACTTTTATTAAAAAGTAAATTTCTCATTTTGATAAAATAATTGTGGCATCCATAGGTGGATCCCACAAGGGTCTACAATACTTTCATCTCAGGGGCATCTCACATGGCCTCAGGGTTGGTGTCACATTCATAAATATTCTCAAGACAGCGTTTCTGATGCATCTGCAAATAGCTGAACTGATGTTATTCTCAAGCAATTGGCAGCACATACAAAAGTGACTTGTACCACTAATTAATAATTAATTTGATTAAAATTTTGATTGACATTAAAAACTAGTTTTGACATTGATCAACAAAGCCCATGTGCCCAAATTAATAAGTTGACTATTATTACTAAGTCCGACCTAACCAACAAAGCCCTTGAGCTTGTGTCATCATAGTCAAATATTATTAAGTAGAATCATTAGGCCACAAATCCCAAGTTTAGATATACTTAGGATATTTTTGGTTTGTAATCACTGATAATTAGATATGATACATAATAAATTAGAATCAGCTAATATTATTATTTCCCCTATCAAATTACTTGATGATTTAGGTCCAGCCAACCATTCAACACTTGGTTATTGTAAGATGACCCAGGCGGATTGTTTGACTTTTGGCAAAAGCATAAGAAGGCCTAGGCCAATATTTGACTACTGACAGTCAGCGCAAACAGGCCCATGTATATACTTTGTGCTGGAAATTGTCATAAGCAAGTTTAGACTGGGATTAAACTTCTGGGGGTAACTCGGCTGGGGCTGAGGTGCATAGTTATAATTATGCTGAGGGCTACTAGGCGGAATCTGAACAGATTAGGATGATTCTTCCATATAAAAAGGTTTAGTGAAGGCAGCTGTAGGTTTACATTCTGTAATGGGTGGAGTAAAGGTAGTGGATAGACCGCTCAAAAATTGAACAATTTTTGATCAGGTGTACATAATCCTCCAAAAATGGAGCCATGACGTTGTAAAGTTTGCAGTATGGCTTCACTGCAAAGGTCATCACAAAGCCAACATCAGATTTGGATAGAGTCCCTGCCCCAATTAACATGTGGGCTTCTGCTGTGAAATATTCAGCAAATTCAGCGAGAGTCTCATTATGATGGAACCTAATGGTCAAGAACTCGGCCTTCCACTGTGATATCTTTACAGTACCTCTGAACAACCGAAGCATAGTATCCTTTACTTATTGATATATAAAGGAGCTCCTTGGAAGATAACAAGTGACTTGGTCAGCGCTTCCAACATCCAAGGCATATATCACCAATTTAGCCTTGAGATGATATGAGGTTACTTTCACCATGAACTCAAAATCATTTAAAACCCATGGATATTCCCATTGCGGTCAAACGTAGGCAGCTTATTAATAAAAACCACCAACTACCACTTGTAACTGCAAGCCTCTAGAGAGTGCTGAGGAATTAGTCAAGGCCCATAGGCGGCATCCCATCAAGGCGCTGGTTCTTTATGGCCAACAGCGGACTGCTTTGCTGCTTCAGGGTTAGTGTGGGTCCCATCAGTGGGCAGTATGGCCATCACATGGGGAATTGTTTCACTGAGATATAATCATCTCCATGGCTGCCATCATGGGTGGAGTAGCTCATGCTTCCTGCGTATTTGTTGGAAAGCTCCTTGGCTGGGTACCTGGCCTCATATTCATCATAATACAATTTTTCTCAAGCGACCCCTTGTTGTTCGTCCACTTCTCAATGAGGGCGCTGAGGGTTGGAGGTGCTGTTCAACTTTTGCTCCACATAATGTAATTAATCAATAGTGTCATCCAGGCAATTAGCAAGTTGCCTATTTTATTGTCCAAGGATCTTGCATTTGACTAAACATGTGCCAATCTGGTTTATTACGTCGTTACACTCCAAAAGGAGATTGTCCTGCTTATTGAGCACTGCATCCAAAACAAGTTAGGTTCCACATATTTTTCTGGCGTGGTGTGCCATGTGGGAGCCCTGTCAGTGCAGGTATTATGTAACATGGCCAGCAACTGGAGAATGTTTATTTGTATTTTTTGCGGTTTATTTTGGCCCCCTGTAGTGAGTACCACTTTATAAAATTGGCGATAGGGTTAGTATTTGCCATAAGGGTTATACAGGGTTAAGACCGCTGAGAAAAGGATAAACAATATGGAGATTGCTGGTCCACGAAATGAACATAATAAATCTATTATAATATGAAGTAATCGCTTTGAAAATGCCACTTTATTTAATTTAACAATAATAGCAGATCCCTTCAGCTAGGCTCTCTTCTTCCTACCAACAATCCTCCCTCACTAGATTTCTCGTCATGGGTATATATCAATGACTCTAGTTAACACTGACATTTTTGCTTATAAAATTCATTTCAGCCATATTCTCATTGTTTCATCCTTGTAACTATTAGGCTCTAGCAGAGTCTATTATACTTCATTTCGCTATTGCCTTAGTTTGTGGCGTTCTAGTAGATATTCGTTGTAAGTCAACATCTCCTTATTGCCTTATTTGGAGGTGGTCCAATTTATGTCCTTTGTGGATTCAGTATCGCCTTATTTTGAGGCGATCTACTAGATATTATTCTATTAATTCGTTTTTAGCCAATATTAACCAATCCGCCAAACTATTTAGAGCTTATTGTCATGGAAACGGCAGAAGAAGTTTAGACTGGCCTGCCAGTCAGGATGCATGAACACCCAAAAGGCAAGCTGGAATGCCAGAGGCATTGCCAACCATAAGAATTGATATGGATCCAGGAAATGTGATACCACAAAGTGGTGGTGTAACAACAGGGTAAGGAGTATCCCAACAACAAACCACACTGAACCCATTCCCAACTCAGTGGTTCTAACTGCATGAGGTGGGATTACTGGGATAGTCTCAACGAGATTCTTGGCTTGAGAGGCCAACTCAACGGGGGCAATAGGGAGATGGATTCTCTCTTTCCATTGTTGTACATAGGGCCATAAGATTCCCATGTATTGTTGTCAAAAATTCATAAGAGCGGGGTTGTAAAACCAAAAGTTTCAGACTCGTTGGGCCCAATTGGTGATAGAGGGAGCCATGGTGACCAAAAGAATTGGTAAAGCCCACCCGGAGTTTGGGGTGATGGACCACCAGGGAAATGCCATCTGGGATGCGGTCAGAATGGAAAATAAAGAAATTTGATGATTTTTTTGGCAAAAATTTATTTGGAAAAGAAAGTAAGAAAATCGACCAACACTTTTCTCAGTGCCAATGCAACTGATTAAATAGTGGTCAATTGGGTAGTGACAGGATGGGGTCAGGACCCACAAATTTGACCTAACTGGCGAATTTTTTGGGAATGGGGGGGTTTATTCTTTGAGAACTGACATCACAAAATTTGGCGGCAGGCTGAGTCTCTGTCAGTTTGACCTCAAATGTCCGAACTAGGGCCTGACTATGTTTCCAATGATTAGCATGATGGTGTTTAGCTCAACGGGTAATGGGAATCCCCCAAGGCCATCCCATATAGGGACAGGTCCATTTGGTTGGGAGCGGGTTTGGGATAGCCAACCCACCCGCGCTCAGTCATTTAACTGTTTGTTCAGTCAACTCAGCACATTGGGCGCAACGCCCAAATTACTATCCAAGGGCCTCAAACCCTCATTGATGGCACCCAATATTTGTTCAACTGGTTTTTTGATTGGATTGGAACCATCAGGCGATCTGGCCAATATTGCATTCTTCATGCTTTTACAGCCATTCGAATTTTGGGCATCAGCCAGATTGCCTGCTGGAATTAGATTTGACCAATTTCAATTTGGTTATCTCAGCACAGATTTCACTAATCCCCCACAACAGTTATGCTGAGGTAAGTGTGGGTATTGGGGGTGGGATCCAAAGTGGACAAGCTGTTACCCATCGCTCATCTACTATGTGAGCGAGATCGCCCTGAGTGATGAGAGATACCACCATCCTCTTTGGTGTCTTTTTATTTTGGAATGGAAAGATGACCTGATCAAGAGCCAAAGGACATTCCCCGAGACTTACATTACCCATTCCTTTTTCCAAAGGAATGGCATTCCCACTGGGAAACTGCGCCAGATCCACATTCTTGTGTGCTTTAGGTAGCTTGATAGCCATAATCGTCGCGATTTTCTGAGGAGGGCAGGGAGCCTCAGGGTGGGATGCATGGAAGGCTTCGACCAGGGCCATGCAATTCGCGCAATCGCGCGCCTTGACCCAACTATTTTTGTAGGCTGGGTATCCTTTCCAGGCCACAAGGTATTAGACTGAACGTCGCGATTTGCGAGATGCCAAGATAGCCTCTACCTCAGCTTCTTCCTCGTTATTGACGATGATCAGTTCTGGGTCTGTGGGAATTACACCCTTGAAGGGTGACAATTGGGAAACATGGAAAATGGGTGCTGCTTCCAATGCGCGGGAAGCTTCAGGTGGAATGCCCCATTACCCAATACTTCCTCCACTAAGTGAGGACCTGAACGCTTACTAGCGAACTTGTGGGAAGAGGTTTGAATTCACAAATGATGGGTATCAAGCATGACGTAGGAACCCACCATAAAGTCATGACCTGGAAGGCGCTTATGGTCCACAAATTGCTTATAGTCATCTATGGCTTTGGTGAGGTGTTCCCGCACTAAGGCTTAGGTTGATTGAATATGGGTAGCATGATCCGCGGCAGCTTGAACCTCAGGTCGCAGGCATGCCCCAACTGAAAACAATTGGTTATAACCCAGCGTTGCTTCATATGGTGAAAACCCCATGGATGCGTGGATCCCATTATTGTATGCAAATTGAGCGAGAGGCAAGTCACCAGCCCAAGTATCCTGCGCTGCTGTGGCATAGCAACGCAGGTACTGTTCAAGGACTTTTTAAACCCGCTTGGTCTGACTATTGGACTGGGGGTGATACGCCGTGTATTGACAGGGGGTTATCTTCAGTATCAATAGGAGTTCAATCCAAAAGCGTGTGGTAAACTGAGTACCCCAGTCACTAACAATTTCCTGGATAAAGACTGAACATCAAAAACACATGTCATACAAAAAGATGGGCAGTTCCTTCTGATGTAATTGTGGAAGTGCATGGGATAAAAAGGGAAAATTTTTTGAAGCGATCCACCACTATCATCACCACTGTGAACCCATTAGAACAGGGGAGATCGATGATAAAATCTTAAGACACCAAGGTCCATGGACCTTTCGCCTGCTGTAAAGGGTGTAGGAGGCCATTCTACTGGAGCGATCTGACTTGACCCTAGCACAAGTAACACAATTGGCGATCCAAGCCGGGACCTCTTTGGTCAATCCTGCCCAATTGAAGGTTCGCTTGATCAGATTGATGCATTTCTTGTTACTGGGATGTCCAGCCATGGGAGGATCATGGTGTGCGCGGAATACTTTTGGGCGGAAGGAGGGGGGAACCCACACACAAGAATGGAAGTAAATGAGCCCCTCTTCTAAGGAGTATAGGGAGTGTTTGGGACTCAAGTGAGCCAACTGCTCAACCAAATCCACGCCCTCAGGGCAGGCCGTTTGACCGGCTAACACCTGGGCCAACAACAGATTGTCAGGAGACAACGCGGTGGAGGAAACAATGGAGGGAACGATTGACAGAATCTGAGTGGCAGGGATCATGGTAATGAGATCCACTTCTCAGGTTCCAAGGGACAGTGAGCAGGGCTTTAGCTTAGGAAATTGGTAAGGACATTGAGCGCACCTTTGACAAATTCATATTTGAGGTTATAACTGCACAGGTCCCAATAGGTTCAGGCATGCCGGTGCGCCAATTTTTGGGGTTTGCGGAAATACAATAGAGCCTGGTGATCCATGCGAACCATTAGCTCATGTCAATCACCTTATAACAGGTATCACCAATGAGTTAAAGCCCATGCAACAGCCGCCAATTCCTTGTCATAAATGGCCCAAGACTGCCCCATAGTAGTGAATTTTTGGGAAAAATAAGTGACCAGATGTTCAAGACCATCATGGTCCTGAAGCAGCACTGCACCCACTGCTACCGATGAAGCATCACATGCGATGATATACAGTTTGGTGGTATCAGCATGTTTCAATATGGGAGGAGACACGAACACCTCCTTGGTTGATTCAAACACCTGCTGGCATTAAGGGGTCCAACAGAACGGTACGTTTTTTCCAGTGAGGGGATGTAGTGGAGCGGCCAACTGGGAAAGTGTGGGGGAAATTTTTTTCAAAAAAATGATAGTTCCCAAGAAACTCCAAAGTTGCTTCTGTGTAGTCAGAGTTGGCCAT
Source organism: Massospora cicadina (assembly GCA_022478985.1). Taxonomy (NCBI): domain Eukaryota; kingdom Fungi; phylum Entomophthoromycota; class Entomophthoromycetes; order Entomophthorales; family Entomophthoraceae; genus Massospora; species Massospora cicadina. Next base: position 114,369 of record JAKSZP010013408.1, read on the forward strand.
TCTCAGATCGCATCTAATTTTTTGGGAGGGATAGTGACACCTTCTTTTAGAACCAGGTTTCCGAGAAATGTGACCTCTTCCTTATAAAACTCGCACTTGAAGCTTTGAGGAACAGTCCTGCTTTATGCAAAGCGACCACCACCACTTCTAAGTTGATAGTGTGTTGTTTGGGAGTTGGGGAATGAACTAGGATATCATCGATGTATGCAATAGCACAAGAGAACCTGAGATCCCCTAACACGTTGTCAATCATTTGTTGAAACATAGCGGGAGCATTTTTCAACCCAAAGGGCATTATGCAAAATAAAAATGCCTCACCTCATTCAGATTGCAGTCAACCATTCCTGTCCTTCCATCACCCAAATTTGGTTGAAAGCGTTCACCCAATTCCTTTTTGAAAACACACGGGATTTGGCAATTGCCTAACTGATTGTCTGCTCTAAAGGCAATGGGTAGGGATCTGTAACTGTTATTTTGTTCAAGTGACCATAATCCATGCAGAGGCAGATCGATCCATCCAATTTTCTTGCAAAGACAATAGGGGAGGCGATGGGTGAGGTTTCTTTGAACAACCAACCTGTTTTAACATATCGTCCAACCAGGTATTGAGTGCAACCTCTTCCTCCGCTGTATGAGGATACAATGGGCAGTTGATGTTCACCAAATCCATGGTTGTCCAAAATCCACAATCATACCTAGTATGTTTTGGCAGATGGTCCTCTATTTCCATGTCAAAGCTTCCCCAATATTGCATTAAGCTTTTGGGAAAATTGGCCGGAATGCCTGCAGAAGTAACTAAGGTAGTGATAGAGCTGGTCCCTTGTATTTTTTTGAGGGTGTTGATTAAAGGGAACTCTCCCTCTAAATCATCATTGGTGAATGACAATGTATTAGACTCTAAATGAATCTTCACATGTTGTCGATGCCACCATCCCACACCCAAGATCACAGGGAATATTAAGTTTGGCATGGCTGAAAAATGATTGCAGAAGTTATATTGGTGGATTGAGAAGTTTATCGGCTAGTGAACGACATATAAAGACTGGTAAGCAGATGAGGCTACCATTACTGAGGAGCCCACATCCATTTCCAAATTTAATTGCTGTGCTAACTCAACACTCATTAAGTTCCCCGCTGCTCCGGTATCCACCAGAGCTTTGAAGGAGACATGATGCAGACTGATACTGATTTTCATAGGGACAAGGAAATAAGTAGAATTCTGTTTATTGGGAGATTCAGCTGACTCATGGATGACTGAAGAAATAACGGGTATGTCAGGACCAGGGTCAGGGTTTTTAGCTGGGGCGAAAATTGGAAGCCCAAGTGCAAGAGAAATCATTTCTTCTGTCTAGGCTTAAACAGAATCATTCATAGTTAACTCCGGAAATGCCAACTCAGACTCAGGGATTATGGCAGGGTTGGGACCCACTTCAACTGCTATTTTGGTGTCAGGCGCATCATCTATGTCTTTGTTAGGAAATCCTATCATGAAGTTCCCCTTATGATACAGAGAAACATGGTGAGGTAACGCTTTGATAGTAGTTGTGGTGGCACATATTTGATCTACTGATTCCTGGATGGTAGACCAGACCACGTGATGAGTGGAAACCGAATCTAAGATCACTCTAAAGACTGCCTGAAGCATATCGATAGATAGGCCCAATGTGGGAGCCAGCTCATGAAAGGTAGAAATCATAGAAGCCAAACTAGGGGCTTCAGCCATGGTTAGGAGCAGTCTGAATAAGTGGTCTGATTGGGACACATGGGGTTTTAAAGCAGCTGATACAACAGCCATCAGGGGAATGGAGTCTCCTTCCTGTGAGGAAGAACGCAGAAGACTTCTCACCCAATGGCGGGCATCTCCATCCATGGCGTCTAACAATGCGAGACCTTGTTGGGCATGAGATATTGCAGAAGAGTTACTGAGCGTAAAGTGTTGTCCACATTTGTACTTCAGCGAGAGTGTTGAGAACCTGATTGGCAATTTCTTGGGAGGGGATACTTGATCCTTTTCCCAGGCCAGAGGAAGTAAGAGAAGATGCAGTCTGCACATCTTGGGTGGCTTGAAGAAAATTTCCCAAAATAGAGCGGATGCTTCTCCTGAAGTCAGAAAGTGACCAAAAAAACAACAAACAACACACAACTGATTGTATGTTCATCTGGTAGAGAGTAACCACTCTGGCGCCCAATTTGAAAACCAAGGTGGAAGTGGCTGTAAGTAATGGTTGGTCAATTATGTCATGGAAACGGCAGAAGAAGTTTGACTGGCCTGCCAGTCAGGATGCGTGAACACCCAAAAGGCAAGCCAGAATGCCAGAGGCATTGCCAACTGTATGACTTGATATGGAGCCAGGAAATGTGATACCATGAAGTGTTGGTGTAACAACAGGGTAAGGAGTATCCCAATGACAAACCACACTGAACCCATTCCCAACTCAGTGGTTCTAACTGCATGAGGGGGTTTACTGGGATAGTCTCAACGAGATTCTTGGCTTGAGAGGCCAACTCAACGGGGGCGATAGGGAGGTGGATTCTCTCTTTCCATTGTTGTACATAGGGCCATAAGATTCCCATGTATTGTTGTCAGAAATTCATAAGAGTGGAGTTGTAAAACCAAAAGTGTCAGACTTGTTGAGCCCAATCGGTGATAGAGGGAGCCATGGTGACCAAAAGAATTGGTAAAGCCCACCCAGAGTGTGAGGTGATGGACCACCAGGGAAATGCCATCTGGGATGCGGTCAGAATGGAAAATAAAGAAATTTGATGATTTTTTTGGCAAAAATAAATTTGGAAAGGAAAGTAAGAAAATTGACCAACACTTTTCTCAGTGCAATGCAACTGATTAAATAGTGGTCAATTGGGTAGTAACAGGATGGGGTCAGGACCCACAAATTTGACCTAACCGGCGAATTGTTTGGGAATGGGGGTTTATTCTTTGGGAACTGACATTGCAAAATTTGGTGGCGGGCTGAGTCTCTGTCAGTTTGACCTCAAATGTCCGAACTAGGGCCTGACTATGTTTCCAATGATTAGCATGATGGTGTTTAGCCCAACGGGTGATGGGAATCCCCCAAGGCCATCCCATATAGGGACAGGTCCATTTGGTTGGGAGCAGGTTCAGGACAGCCAACCTACCCGCGCTCAGTCATTTAACCTTTTGTTCAGTCAACAGCAGCACATTGGGTGCAACGCCAAAATTACTATCTGAGGGCTTCAAACCCTCATTGATGGCGCCCGATATTTGTTCAACTGGTTTAGTGATTGGATTGGAACCATCAGGCGATCTGGCCAATATTGCATTCTTCATGCTTTTACATCCATTCAAATTTTGGGCATCAACCAATTGCCAGCCTAATTAGATCTGACCAATTTCAATTTGGTTATCTCAGCACAGATTTCACTAGTCCCCGCAACAGTTCTGCTAAGGTAAGTGTGGGTATTGGGGTGGAATCTGAAGCGGACGAGCTGTTACCCATCGCTCATCTACTATGTGAGCGAGATTGCCCTGAGTGATGAGAGGTACCACCATCCTCTTCAGTGTCTTTTTATTTGGGAATGGGAAGATGACCCGATTGAGAGCCAAAGGACGTTCCCCAAGACTTACACTTATCATCCAGTCATATAAATTTCTCAACAGTAAGTGTGGCAAATATTTTTGCATCTCCAAGTTTAATATGTTGGTGAAATCCTGCTGTATTAGCACCTGCAAGCAACTAGCTACCAGGACTATAACAATCTTAATTCCCTGATGAATCACTTCTCTTTTGAAAATTTATTGGAAACTGACGCTGTGGCCTTAATTGCTATATTGCCTCCTATTTTATTCTATGTAATGTTTTACATTTTCCTGTTTCAGATCAAAACCATTGGTAATAGGGTTCTATAATTTTTAGGCCTTTCGCCAGTATTTAAATACATTTGGAATATTGCACCTTTTATAAAAAATTCCATAATCCCTAAGTAATTCTAATTCTGACCCAAATTAGATAGCACACTTTAATCCAT